>CM034359.1:72896415-72912998 GCA_019925275.1 Mytilus edulis | reverse complement strand
GAAACTTGATGAAGCTCAAGATGAAATTCTCCAACTAAAATCAATATATCGGCATCCCTTGATGAAGCAACAACACTTTCTATTCAAAAGGAATTAGTTCGAGAAGTCCCCCCAGCTAAGCCTAAACTACTTTTTGTGGGAACATCTAACATTCAAGGTATACATGTGGAAAAATTAACCCAAGCTGCAGATATAAAAAAAAAGGTAATTCAGTACACTCTAGATGATACATCAGAGTTTCTATCAACATTTACCGATACTCCAGATATGCTGGTTCTTCACTCATTAACAAATGATCTTAAAACAAAGCAACCGACCCAGTGCATTGATAGACTGTTTCATATAATATCTGAGGCATCATCTAAATGACCATTACTTAAGTGCGTCATCTCATTCACCACTCAAAGGAGGGACAGTATAACAAATTTCACAAATGCGCAAATAATAAATGCTTTACTGAAACAAAAGTTCAGTGGTGTCGACAATAATTTCTTAGCAGACCACACTAATATGCTGGTAAATGGAAATCCTAATGACAATCTGCTCTGCGAGGATAAAATTCACTTAAATGACAAGGGAATATCAATACTTGCAAGCAACATCAAAAGAGCAATACATACTGGGTTGCACATTCCGCTACCACCTGCAAGGCCCCGAAGTAGATCCAGACAGAAACCAAACCGAGGACGAGGACTTGGACGTGGGCTTGATTATGAATGATTTTCACTGACTTGTGATTATCATCAGACCTCTCAATCTCAACAAGAAGTTGATCTGATATTCTACAATATAATATAGCTATTTTTCATTGAAAATGTATTTTTATTGCTTGATCACTTGTATCAGAGATACTTATATAAGTATACATTACATCTATGATCATATTAACAAATTACCTTAAAAGCTATATTTTTGTTAATTATATAAGCAAGCTCCAAGAAAATGGTCTTTGTAGGTTTATAGATTATTTTGATTTTTTAGTCATATGTTTCTTCCAAGAAATTTTTATTTTATTAAAATTACTGTTAAAGTATAATGTCAAGATTTTCAAACCAATCCTCCATTAAAATGTGTTTCTGGAATGTCGGGGGCTTAATGATATTAAAACACATGATCCTCTTTTCAAAAAAAGTATTGAAAATATGACGTGGTCTTTTTAGCAGAAACACATACAGGTCCTAACATAAACATGAACAGAATGGGATCTTTTCACTATCATGCAATTTGCAGAAAACAATCTAAGCATAATAATAGATATTTTGGAGGCTTAGCAGTTTTGATTAAAGACAAATTAAAACCATATATTAAAATCTTAAATAATACAAACCATGATTATCAATGGGTACTTTAGCAAAAGAATCATTTTGGTTTTACAGAAGATCTGTATATATGTTTAGTATATTTTCCACCTAGTTGTTCAACATACACCCAGCGACTCGACCAAGACATTCTAGATTGTATTGAAAATGATATCTCCAAATTTCAAAAACAAGGTAATATTTTACTCTGTGGTCTTTCTCATTCAAAAAACCATCTTGGTATGGCTCTATGAAGTCAATTCTTGAAATGATCCCAGACATCAATCATCTATCTTTACCATTACCAAAAATTAATAGCTTCAAATCTAATATGAAAAAAAAATAAATCATATTTTATAGACTTGTGGAACACTGAATTGGCAAAGCATTTCTATTCCAATGTGTTAAATTTAATGATGACCGCATTAATCTATTTCAAGAGATAACTAAAAGTTGACCCAACTTTTTAACTCTTAACGCAAGAGATAAATGAACACAGAAGATATTAAGTCTATTCTCACTGCTGCATGTAAATTTATTTCGAAAAATTCTTAATTATGTGGCTTTCTTGTCTGCTTCAGACACGAGGAGGACTGTGTAAATAACATAGCTCCTTGAGTACCGTCCCTTGGTGTCTGTTACAGTAGGGAAACCTACACTATTCTCAATACCTGTTTGCAGCATATTTTATTTGCTGTTAATAAACATGAACTTTTTACGTTTGTGTTTGTTTTTCTGAGGATTGTTAGAGCTTTTAAGATCACAATTCTAGAGCATCGTCCCTTGGTGTCTGTTGCAGCTAAACAATAATTTATATTTATACCTTTACCAGAAAATATTATAAAATCAAGTGATGAAAAAAAAAAATAATAAAAAAAAAAAAAAAAATAAGTATAAATAAATTAAAAAAAAAAGTTTGCCACATCTCTGGAGTAGCAACTCTTGAATACTTTTTTTATTTAACAAATAATACCTGTATGACTTTATTTCAATAGTTTATTTTACAATGTTATGTAAAATACTGTATGTTGTATCAATTATATATGTTATGTGTATATGCCCCCCTGGGGACCTAATTTGAAAAATAAAATTTATCTTATAAGCAATCATAGTCAACATGTTTTTGTCCTAATTGTCATCCTTTAAGATAGGTTAAATAATTGTATATTCGTCTGACCGAATTTACATTACTATGATATCATGTTCGTTCAATAAAAAATTAAAACATAAGCTATCAGTCATGCCGCATAACTGGGGTAATACGACTCTAAGTAGAAATACACAATGGGCGTAATTCACCTTGAGAAGTTTAAATGTATTCCACATTTAATGAATTAAATCGCTGAAATATAAAGTAAAGTTCAAGAACAAGTTGACACACATTTTTTCTGAATGTACAAAAATTCCGAGGTCAACACTGATCAGGTATATAGAGATTAGCTAAATATAGAACGAAACTAGGTCAGGTTTCTAAATAACTGCGTACAATTCTAAATAACTTCGTACACAAAGCATTGGCAATCGATCTTTGCTAGACAGTTTCCTTGAATTAATATTCTCAATAAATTTGGATGATTTTCTTAATTATAATTATCAATTGAGATGAAAAGTTCGTTCAAATATAGGACGTTTTACTGTGATGAGTTGTACATGTACTTATGTTATGTTTCACCTATAAAAAAAACAATTCTTAATATTGATCAATGAATGAAACAAAATTCATAAGATATTAATGTAAAAAGAACTCTGTAATGTGGCTATAAAAGAAATTGTTTAGGAGATTTCAAATGTATTGGTGCTTTAGGGTACTACTTTACTTTGGTCTGCATGCAATTTGGAAATAGTCGACACGTTCGAAGGAAAACTGGCACAAATTCCTGTAAATTATGTGATTTTAAGAATTAAAAAAACTCTAATTTATTTCTGTAATGGACTTTCGAAAAAATTTCAGTAAAGAACTTTCAAAGAAGACCTTTTTTTTAAATAATAATGATTTAAAAAAAATCGAATCTCACATTTTAAAATGGTTAAAAATATTCCGTATGTTAAAAATGTAATTCTAATATGACGTCCTTATTACGCTTTGTAAACAAAGCCGTGTTCTAATGAGCACAAAATATGTTTGACACATGCGCTCAAACTTACTGTTTATATTAACGTATTTCCATCGTTATCCTTTAAAATATATACATTTAGGCAGCTAACACAAACTTTTATTATATATTTTTATGAAACAACATATATTTATCCTGCTCGTAGTTTTTAAACATATCAAATATGAAATGCAATGCACAGACTCTCGAGGAGGAAACGGGAACAGCCAAACATGTTTACGGTAATTTCGTACGCTTCGACCTATAAAAATACTGTATTTGTCCTATTAGAATCGAAATAATTCCTTCATGTCATGCTCTATGTTCATTTTAACATGAGTAGGCATTATATTTGACCACATTTTACACCTCGCTAACGCTCAGTGTAAAATATCGACAAATATAATGCCTACCCATGTTAAAACGAGCATAGAGCATGACATGAAGGAATTATTTCTTAAATGTTAACGAGATTGCGTATTTATATAGACCTTGGGGATTTTATTACATTTGTCAAGGTGAATTCCTTGTGCACAGATAAATGATATGTACGTTACATAACACATCTGTGACACAATCTACGTAAATTGCATTGTCCAAGGTTAGTGTTATTACACTGTTGTCGCTAGGGATAAAAAATAGTTATTATTGGTGTCAAAGAGTAAATTTATTATAAATTGTACGAACCATGGTCAACTCCGATGCAATTTGAACGGAAATATCGATTTTTGTGTATTACCCGTCTAGACCTCTACATGACTGCTAGATTTATAAAATGTGACTTTCTTTGATTTTCTTTTTGAAAATGACACTTTATAAATTTCGTGTTTCCTTTTTTAGATTCCATGCTCCTATAAAAATTATAGGTCAAATCTTTAAAAAGCCAGGGATGAATAAATACGTAAACAAAAGTTTATGACCAAAATCGTACCTATATGGTTTACTTTTACAAATTGTGACTTGGATACTAGAGAGTTCTCTACTTGTCACAAATATTACATCTTGTTATTCTTACACAAAGGAATAACCAAATACACCTAAGTTTAACATAGGCTGAGGGAGTTTGAACCTTAGGTTCTTAGTAACTTCTTAATTTATCAACATATCATTTTTGGTTTTAATAGAAAATTATGTTATAAGTCATGTCAGTACGGAAGTACTAACTACTGATCTGATGATACCATCGGGGACAACAGTCCACCAGCATCGACCTAGTGCTAATCGAGATAACGGACACTTCTCACGTTTCGTGATTATTATGACCTTAATTCATTTAATTTTCACATTTATAAATATATTTTCACACTTTCATAAAAGCACTTGATTAACATGTTAAAATGTTAATTATTCAAAGTATAAAGTGTTAATAAGTGATAATACCTATTCTTGGAAACATCCAGTTCACACTTTTACGTGTTTTTCTTGATGGAAGTCTTATATCTGTGACATGTATTACATGACAAAGAAATTGGTATTAAAGAACGGCAATATTACTGAAGGTCCATCACCTGTATTTGTATGAAATTAAAAGACATTTCCTGTTCCTCGTTTTCTTCTTCTTCCGAACTCCTAGGTAGGAGTGTAAAACTTCCCGGAACTTTGTGCTATGTACATATGGACTTAATTTAAAATTAATATGACAAAAGAAAAATAGTTAACAATAACATATATACATTATGTACAGTGGCTTCGTAGTTTAATAAGTTGCTGTGGATCCTTCAAGTGTTAGAGTGGATATGCCACTTTTGAAGGATTCTAGGGTGTCAGACATACCTATTGCTTCAGGTAGTGAATTCCATTCAGAAATAGTGCGAGGATAAAATGAAAATTTATAGAAATCTTCATTTGTTGATATTTGCCTAAATTTATGTTTCCCCCTATTACGTCTATCAGATATTGTTAAATTGTCCTTAGGAACTTCAACTAACCCCTAATTTATTGTATATATCATAGTTAATATAGCTTTTATTCTTCTTATTACTTAAGTTTCCCATTCTAAAGATTTAATTAAGTTGGAAACTGCTCCAGGTGATCTGTCTTTATAATCTTTAAAGACAACCCTTGCTGCCTCACGCTGTACCTGCTCAACCTGAGTGATGTGTTTCTTTTTGTACGGATCCCAGACAGGGGAAGAGTATTCGACGACAGGACGGACAAGTGATGTGTACGTAAGGTTTTTTAACCTTACGTGTGCAGTTTTTCAAATTCCTACGAAGAAAACATCAGGTTTTATTTGCCTTACAGCTAATATTGTTTACGTGTGTTCCCCAATCAAGATCATGGCTTATAGTTACGCCTAAATATTAACTGTTTTTTACTGCCTTTAAAACAAGATTGTGCAATATATAATCAAAAGCAGAAGGTTTACTTTTTTTTTAGAAATATGTATAACATAACACTTTTCAGCATTACAATTCATTTGCCAGTCCTCTTTCCATTGTACTAAACTAGATCAATCTTTTTGAAGTAATTGTGCATCAGAACTATTATTTACATTTCTATACAATAAACAGTCATCTGCAAAAAGTCTTGCATTGCAAGTTACGTGTTCTGGTAAGGTCATTAATAAAAAGTACAAATAATGTTGGGCCTAAAACTGTTCCCGAGGGACACCAGAGTCAACAGCTAATTTAGAAGATTTAGCAAGGATTTAAGAGTATACCTGCTGTTGCATGTTAGCTAAAAAATCATTTATCCAATTTAAATTTTGATTCCTAATACCATAAAAGTCTAACTTCTGGACTAATCTTTGATCGGGGACTTTATCAAATACATCTATCTGATTACCATAAGCCAATGATTTTGCTAGATCTTGTATACTGATAATAAGTTGGGTCTCACAAGACCTTTTACTTCTAAACCCATGTTGACTGTCATTAAATATGTTATTATTTGTAAGATGTTTTCTTATGTTGCTTGTTAAAATACATTCCAGAATTTTGCAACATATTGCAGTTAATGAAACTGGTCTATAATTAATAGCGCTATGCTTGTCTCCTTTTTTAAATATTGGTACAACATTAGCCTACTTCCAATCAATTGGGATTTTACCAGTATCAATTATAGATTTTTGGAAAAATAATGTCAAAAATGGAGACAATTCTTCTGCAAAATTACGCAAAAAATATGCTGGCAGATTATCAGGGCCAGTGGTTTTGTGTGGATTTTAGTTTTTAAGTAACTTTAATAAACCGTTATTACTAATAAATATGTCTGGCATAGTGGGTGGGGACTTGTACCTTTATTTGGCATAGAGGATGTATCTTCTGTAGTAAAAGCCTTTTTAAATTGTGCATTTAGGATGTTAGCTTGTGTATTTGGGTTACTATATAATAAACCATCCTTTCCTCTTAATGGTGAAACTCCAGATGTTTCTGGTTTTTTTTTACTTTTTAAAAATTGCCAGAAAGATTTAGTTTTTCCTCTAACTGGGGGCTAATTATTTCTTGCATGTATGTGCTTTGGACTCTTCGTATTTCCCTTTGTGCAGTTGTTTTTAACTTTTTATATTTATCTTTATGTTTTTGTTTACCAGTTTTTTTAGCTTTGTTGTAAGCTTTACGTTGTTTATTACATAAATGGTCTATATGCCTATTTGCCCAAGGGTTCGTGTACTTAGATTTAGTTATTTTGCTTGGTACATTATCGTCTATTATATATTTTGTTACTACCTTCTTTGAATGTATTCCATAATTGGTCAATATCTAAATTTTCATTAGCCTGAGATATAAGTTCAGATATAAACTGAGATGTTGCCTCTTTTTTCTTTTTAATATCAACCTTTTTCAATAAATAAATTTTATGTTGTGATTGTTAAGATCTTTGGGGCTTGCAGATTGCATCCACTAATACAATATCATGGTCAGATATACCTGGTATAGATTTTATTTTTGTTATCAATGCAGGTTGGTTTGTGCAGAAAGGGTCAAGGATATTATATTTCCTACATGTAGTTGGAAAATCAACCATTTGTTCAATGCCTAAGTTGATATTACTCAGATAGCAGCTGTTCATGATAAGGGACTGACTTGGTAATGCCGACTCTTACATTTAGCAAGGCATATCGGGCCATGCAGGCACTAACTGGGCAATGCGGACGTTTTCGTGTATCAAGGCGTAGGAGAAAAGCGAATGACTCTAGGCAGTACATATTCTAACATAAGCCAAGGCATATCAATGCAGGGACTTTTTTGAATGGTGAATACGAACTCTTACATGTAGCAAGACTCATCTGAACAGAGAATAACTGCATGGACAAATAATACGAATCTGTGGCAAAACAGGGAAATGACTTAGCAAATGATACGAACTTGTACCAAAAATGGTAGTGCAAACATTTGCTTTGGAAGGGTGAGTACATTTGTCGATACTATCACTAACCGAGGGCATCATCCGTACAGTATCAGGCATTGACCGTAGTTACATGACGTACATGTACGTATATATATATCTATAAATACTCAGCCATTAATTTTCAGAAACTAAGGCGTCAACTATTCTTATTAATTTCTCATACAAATGGTGAGAATACAACCATAATGAATAGCCATCTGCTATCTAAATTCTAAATGGCCTGATTATTTAACATTGTATTATAATAATTATTTGTTGTATGTCGCGATTGGAGTTAATGTTTGCTCATTACATTTGTTTAAAGTAATTATAAAAAATCGGTCAAAATATTCCTTAGCTATGTACAAGATTGTCGTTGTGAACAAACGTACTAAAAAGATACAAATAAAATTGATACTGCACGATAAAACAATTGATATTGAAACACATTTGTATGAAATAATCAAACAATATTTTTGATGAATGTTGAATTAAATTTTTTCGAAGATAAAGATCTCTACATAGACTTCCAGTGCTAAATTAACTTTCTGGTTTGTCTCCCTTGTTAAAATATATGCATATGTTATTTTAGTAAACCGAATCGGGCGCCAGTGGTTTCCATATGATCTTTCCTACAATTTAAATTATTAATATATTCAACCAATATCCGGTTTAATTTTCTATGTAAACTATTGATTCCATGACTCTTCAAGGCTCTAATAACATGGAAAAATAATTCCGACTTCAGATATACTTCAAGGTGGCATTTCTTGTACGTAGGATAATAAATTTATGCCAGAAAAAACTAAACCGACTCTTTTTCCAATAAACAATTTATCTGATTCAAGGTCATTTTAAGCATGTAAACATAACCCTGTTCGTTAGACCAAGGTTATATTCATTGAACGTAAACACAAATGACGTAGGAATGTTTATTATTGAATGGCTTTTTTACGAAATTATTGTCAAGTGGCTATCGTCTTTTAATTTAATAATCTAGATGTTAAAGACAATTAGATACCCTTTTAGTGGATAGAAATATTTAAAACTTATTTTGGTAAAAAAAAATACATTAAAAAAAATTTAAGCAAACATTATTACATGCAATTAAAAATTGGGGGAAAATGATGCAATAGATATGTTCTATTAACTAATGACCAATTTAATTTCAAGGGGTGGGGTAGGGTTTTTTTTACAAATATTCTGATCCCCAAATAAACTTTGGAAAAAATGATTTGATTGATGGTGTGCAAAAACGAAAAAAATGTTCGCGCATTGTGCAAAAAAACAATCGGACTCAGAAACAAAAACCATAATCCCCTTTTTGAAGTTAAAACTACTCTTTTGAAAACCATTACAGCATATCTCAGAAATTATATTTTAATGTAGTATGGTTTTTACTATGCATGTATTCTAAGAACAAAGAAAAAATCGTTCTACAACTTTTAAGAAATATGCATATTTTGATGAAATAAATTTGAACTATTTTTGTTTTGTTTTACGTCGGTGGTTTGTAATTTCGTAATGCTACTGGCTTTTCCAGAAGCTTCGCTGTCATGTTTTGGCATTATTTACGGCTTCATTATACATATAGGCAAATTTATACACGGTACACTGTCCTAAGTTGGCTTGGGTCAGGGCAGCATGTTTAACCTCACCACACTGTGTTTGTGTCTATATGTATCCTAAACCAGGAGCATATAATTAAGTTGTTCTCGTTGGTATAGCTGTTTGTCATATTTATTGTTTATGTTTATTGTCTTTAGCACAAGGAAGCTATTAAACCAAGAGTTCCAAATGGTGAAGTTGAAATCCGCATCCTTTCGTAAATTTTACGGACGCCATCAAGAGTTGGTTTACCGTTATGGAATAACCGTTTCACAGATTATATCGGATATGTTTCTTATGTCGTATCACAATCCCCATTCCTTATCATGAATGTGACTACCGAATTAGACTATATTTAACGGATTTGTAATAACAAGAGCAACACGACGGGTGCCACATGTGGAGCAGGATTTGCTTACCCTTCTGGAGCACCTGAGATCATTCCAAGTTTTTGTCGGGGTTCTTGTTACTCAGGGTTTAGTTTTCTATGTTGTTTCTTGTGCACTGTTGTTTGTCTGGTTGTCATTTTTAGTCATGGCGTTTATTTTCGATTTATGAGTTTGACTGTAAACAGTTCCTCTGGTATCTTTTGACCCAATTTTTTCAGACCGTCCCCATAACAGTTGTGTTACAATTTCCATAAGAACAAATTGTAAAAAATAGTTATATATACAGAAATGATTCGACTTATTAGCTATATATACCTCACCATAACATCTCATGTTAAAAAACGTGCTTTTTATATTTTTACATATCTGTTTAAAATTATATAGTTTACATATGTTAAAATATATGTATCTTCGAACATATAAACAACAAGCTTACTACGGGTGCATGCTACATGTAAATACAAATTTCTTTAACAGTAACAGTCACAATTAATTAAAAACTATTTTGAACATACATGTAGTTGAACCAAACACGGTGGCAAAATTTGTCATAAACTGTTTAAAGATAAAACAAGATATTTACTTTACCAAAACTACACGACGTAAAAACTGTAAAACTTTATTTTCATATCAAATCAAATGTAGCCAGATGTATTATAATCATGTTTTAAAGTGACAGTGCTTCGTAAGCTTATAAGGCTGACTGAAAATATCAATGATCATAACATATGTATATTATATTAATACGTCAATTCAGGTTGGAATTTAATAAATTATTTATTCATTCATTTATTCATATAGTGTTATATGAACGAAATATCTCCCGACATTGTTGTATACTTTTTTTTGCGGAATCATCTTGCACTATGAAAGTAATTTTATATACGTCACTATAAATACCACATGCTTAATACACGGAATAAGTAGTTTATTTTTTAATTTATGCACTATTACATAATGTATATCCCAATGGGGTTGATGACATACGAGGAACTTAAATAACACATAACATAATATATCACAAAAATATTAAAAAAAAAGAAAAAAAGACATGGATCTATCATATACAACACATCATGCAGTTGACATCTTGTTAATTCCACGCTCCTCCGTGACCACGAATTGTTAATATATGGAGCCACATACAGCATAACTGACAAACATGAAATACATAAAACCAATTGCATCTTTTCTTCTACGGAATCATCTTGCACTATGAAAGCAATTTATATACGTCAACATACTTAATAAACGGAACAAGTATTTTATTGAATTAATGCACTATAAATACCACATGCACTATTACATAATGTATATCCCGATGGGGTTGTTGACATACAAGGAACTTAAATAACACATAACATAATATATCACAAACATAATTTAAAAAAAAAAGACACTGCTTCATATGGAACGCCGTAACTGTCTTATGGTACTTCATTCTCTATCATGATGAGCTTTTTCTTTATTATGATGAGGTTTTTCTTTATCATGATGAGGTTTTTCTTTATTATGATGAGGTTTTTCTCTATCATGATGAGCTTTTTCTTTATTATGATGAGGTTTTTCTCTATCATGATGAGCTTTTTCTTTATTATGATGAGGTTTTTCTCTATCATGATGAGGTTTTTCTCTATTATGATGAGCTTTTTCTCTATTATGATGAGCTTTTTCTTTATTATGATGAGGCTTTTCTCTATCATGATGAGCTTTTTCTCTATTATAATGAGCTTTTTCTCTATTATGATGAGCTTTTTCTCTATTATGATGAGCTTTTTCTCTATTATGATGAGCTTTTTCTCTATTATGAGGTTTCTCTCTATTATGATGAGCTGTTAGAAGGGAATCATGGGAATTTAAGAGAATTATGGGAAATTAAGAAAATTAAGATAAACAAAAAGAAAAATGGCAGAAACGTTGAAAGTTCTTCGGAAAGTTGGCTTGCTCCATGTGCGGGAAATGTTTGATAAAGAAAAAATAACACCAAATATTGTCAGCATGCTTTCAAAACATGAACTGGAATATCTAGGAGTTTCCATTCTAGCCCATATGATGACACTGCGAATGGAATGCATCAAGTATGGAAACATGAAATCTGAGAACACTGATAGTTTGGATGGCCATCCAAAATACCATGTCGACAAAACTGTACTGGAATCGTTGTTGGATTGTGACTTTAAGATATCGGACATTGGAATTCTCTTTCAACTCCTCTCAGAGAGAATAATCTATCGACGGATGGCTCATTTTGGACTACAGAAAAGAGATTTTTTCTGACATTGATGATGACAACCTTGACAATATACTTTCCGGCATTGTGGTAGACTTTTCACGTTGTGGCGAACGCATGTTGCGTGAAATACTGAAAGGACAAGGAATTAAAATACAAAGATGGAGGTTAAGAGATGCCATTCATAGAATAGACTTTGCTGGTACTCAAGAAAGAAAGACCGGTCGACTACACAGGCGTGTATACAACGTAATGGCACCGAACCACTTGTGGCACATAGACAGTAACCATAAATTAGCAAGATGGAGATTAATTATACTGGGTGGAGTTGATGGGTTCAGTAGGCTGATTATGTTCCTGCATTGTTGTGACAACACTTCCGCCACCGTATTGAATAGCTTCCTCTCTGGAGTAGCGAATTTTGGTATACCCTTAAGGGTTCGGTCAGATAAGGGACTAGAAAATGTATCTGTGGCGGATTTCATGTTGTCAAAACATGGTGACGGCAGTATGATTACAGGCCCAAGCACGCACAATCAGAGAATAGAGAGATTATGGAGGGACGTTTACAAGGGTGTTTTGAGCTATTTCTACAACTTATTCTATCATTTGGAAGATCAGGGAATTCTAGATCCACTAAACGAACAGCATTTAGTAGGCCTGCACTACATTTACATGGATGAAATTAACAGAATAAAATTGAGAATGGAAATGGGGAATGTGTCAAAGAGACAACAACCCGACCAAATAAAAAACAACAGCAGAGGGTCACCAACAGGTCTTCAATGTAGCGAGAAATTTCCGCACCCGGAGGCGTCCTTCAGCTGGCCCCTAAACAAATATATACTAGTCCAGTGATAATGAACGCCATACTAATTTCCAAATTGTACACAAGAAACTAAAATTAAAATAATACAAGACTAACAAAGGCCAGAGGCTCCTGACTTGGGACAGGCGCAAAAATGCGGCGGGGTTAAACATTTTGTGAGATCTCAACCCTCCCCCTATACCTCTAACCAATGTAGTAAAGTAAACGCATAACAATACGCACATAAAAATTCGATAGACTTGATATTTGAAGACTTGATATTTGGACTCAAGCTTGGGCAAGCCATAGAATGAGAACAACAAAATCATCTCCTATCAACATTTGGATCGCCGGTCAAATACAGAATCCAGTTGGTACACAGTTGGTAAACTCAGTGAACGAGATTTAGTTGATTATGGATTAGAGGGAAACGTCGATGCAGCTAATCTTACGGACGACGGAAGGCCAATTAATGACCAACTTATGAGAGCAGATTTCAATAGGATAGGTACCAACTTTGGCATTGATGACTTTGTGAATTGTGTTGAAATCCTTTCTGCACAAGCCTGATTGAACTTTTCAGTGACTTTTTGCATACAATAACAAGTAATATTTTACATGATCATTGTTTATTTCTTCGCCTGTTTTAGTCTTGTTTTTGTTTTCCGTCATTAAACTCATCTGGAACACCTATCTATAAAAGATGATGTTGTTGGTTTGCCAATATTAATGATACAACTCTTAACGAGAGACCAAATGACACAGACATTAACAACTATGCATTGTAGGTCACCTCACGGTATTCAACAATAAGCAAATCACATACCGCATAGACCGCAATAAAAGGCCCTGAAATGACAATGTAAAACCATTCAAACGAGAAAACTAATTTATGTACAAAAAATTAAAGAAAAACAAATATGTAACCCGTAACACATAAACAAATTACAACCACTGAAATACTGGCTCCTGATTTTGGACAGGCACATAAATACAGAATGTCATGGTGTTAAACATGTTATCTGGACCCCCAACTCTCCCTCTAACCTGGAACAGTGGTGTAGCAGTACAACTTAAGAACGAACTATAAAAAATCAGTTGAAATGGCTAAACTCATCAGATGGTTAAACATACAAATACTACTAATCGTGACAAGTGGACATGGCCGCGCGAGGACTTGTACATCCTTACAAAAGAAAACTAATAAAAAAAGATAATACATCTAAGACTAAATTTTCAATCAGTACACATCAACCAACTAGATACAATGAATATCCATATTTTCAGCAGAAACCCTTATGAACACAGTCACTCGAGAATCAAAATCTCTCAATGAATGTCAATCAAGCGTAGAACAATGCATGTGCATAGCAAGACCTTGAACCCTAATGATTTCAAGGTCATTGGTCAATGTCCTTTTTTCATCCAATATCATCCTTGCGAACACTGTAGAATTACTATTGCTAAATGGATATCAACCATTTTGGTACAATGAAAATCCATAATAGAGGAATAAAGATACCAGAGGGACGGTCAAACTCATAAATCGAAAATAAACTGACAACACCTGGCTAAAAATTAAAAAGACAAAACATAGAAAACTTAAGAATAAGCAACACGAACCACACCAAAAACTAGGGGTGATCTCAGTTGCTCCGGAAGGGTAAGCAGATCCTGCTCCACATGTGGCACCCGACATGTTGCTTATGTTAGAAAAAATCCGGTAAATAGTCATAACAAGACCTTGAACCCTATTGATTTACAAGGCCATCCGTCAAAGGTTTAGGTCTTTATGGGACTGAAATTTTCAGCAGAAAAGCTTATGAACACTACAATCAAAATATGTCAATTGATTTCAATGAAATGTAGTACAATGGATTTCCATATCAAGACCTTGAACCCTAATTGAATTGATTTTCAAGGTCATTTCAGTACTTAGATTTAATTTTAGCATTTTGGGTATAGTTAAATATCTGCATAGTTTGACAACTCAGATTACATCAGAATTATTTGATATAGGATAAAAAGAGTTGGTTGAGGAATACAAAACATATAAATACAATATTTTTATTGAACAAATTAAAAGAAAAATGGTAATAAATGTTAAGATACCCAATCTTATTTTGTGACTAGATTAACACTAAATATGTTTTTGGTATCTACATAAGAAGTCAAAGGGGCGTATATAGTATCGGGGAGTGCAACGACATGGGCATTGTTTGGATATTAAGCTCATCATAATAAAGAAAAAGCTCATCATAATAAAGAAAAACCTCATCATAATAGAGAAAAACCTCATCATAATAAAGAAAAAGCTCATCATAATAGAGAAAAAACCTCATCATAATAAGAAAAAACCTCATCATAATAGAGAAAAACCTCATCATAATAAAGAAAAAGCTCATCATAATAGAGAAAAAACCTCATCATAATAAAGAAAAACCTCATCATAATAAAGAAAAACCTCATCATGATAGAGAAAAAAACTCATCATAATAAAGAACAAGAGTGCACACGCTGAAATGTCTCGCCTTCTATACTAATGATTGATATTATGTTGATAGTCCTAGGTAGAAAGCTAAGCTTTATTACAACTGTCACATATTCTTAACATTAACCAAGATAACTAAACAAAGACCAATGAACCTTGAAAATGAGGTCAAGGTCAGACGAAACATGCCAGGCAGACATGTACAGCTAACAATGCTTCTATACAACATATATAGTTGACCCATTACTTATAGTTTAAGAAAAATAGACCAAAACACAAAAACATAACACTGTGCAATGAACCGTGAACATGAGGTCAGGGTCAAATAAAACCTGCGTGACTGACATAAAGATCATACTATATTTCCATACACCAAATATAGTTGACCTACCTGCCAGTTAGACATGTACACCTTACAGTCCTTCCATACACCGAATATACTAGCCCTATTGCTTATAGTATCTGAGATATGGACTTGACCACCAAAACTTAACCTTGTTCACTGATCCATGAAATGAGGTCGAGGTCAAGTGAAAACTGTCTGACAGACATGAGGACCTTGCAAGGTACGCACATATCAAATATAGTTATCCTATTACTTATAATAAGAGAGAATTCAACATTACAAAAAATTTGAACTTTTTTTTCAAGTGGTCACTGAACCATGAAAATGAGGTCAAGGACATTGGACATGTGACTGACGGAAACTTCGTAACATGAAGCATCTATATACAAAGTATGAAGTATCCAGGTCTTCTACCTTCTAAAATATAAAGCTTTTAAGAAGTGAGCTAACGCCGCCGCCGTAGCCGCCGCCGCCGCCGGATCACTATCCCTATGTCGAGCTTTCTGCAACAAAAGTTGCAGGCTCGACAAAAACCTCATCATGATAAAGAATGAAGTACCATGAGGCAGTTACGGCGTTCCATAGATTCATATACAACATATCATGCAGTTGACTTGTTGAATCTACTCTCTTCAGTGACCACGACTTTTAATTTAAAAAATGGAACCCATACCGTATAACTGATGGACATGAAATACATAAAACCAATTCGCCTATTCAGGAACTAATGTTAAATTTCTGGGTAATATTTTCAAAAAAGTTCCCCAAAACGTTGTGATTGGTTTAAAACGTTCTAAGCAATGGAAATTCAACCAATTACGTAACTTTATTTTCATTTTGGTGTCCGAACATTGAAATTACCCATAGTCCTTTAGATTCTGAAAAGGCGAATTGCATCCAATTTATCCATCTCATCTATATTTGAATAGATATTTTTACTTTTTCTTAAGAAATCAAGTCTGAAGTTTCTTGAATAAATGATGATATT
>CM034359.1:72684417-72896315 GCA_019925275.1 Mytilus edulis | reverse complement strand
ATACTGTAACGGATTTCGGCCTCGTTGTTCAACAGTTTTAGTCCCCTCCCCCTTTTCACTTTTATCAGATTAAATCTCTGTTTAACCGTATTGGATACTTATAAATTTTTGAATATGTTTCTTTTTATTAGAATAAGTTATCTTGGATATTTATTATGAACAGTAACTTGAGCAAAGATAAAAATAACGTCAAGTCCTCCCTGAAACTGAGTCGCCTTTCTATTTATTTTTGTACAGTGTAAATACAGAATTTCCTTATGCTGGACCTACCTTTATATATTTGTTGATGATTGTATTATGTTGTTTTAATCTCTATATATATTTATATTGAGTGAATTAGTTAACCTGGTCAAGTTTCTAGAGACTCAGAGTCTCTCTTTTTCCTTGTAATGTCCGCCATGTTTACTTGAGTCGCTTTAACCGTAAACCGTCAAAGTGCACTGTCGTGAACGGCAATATTACGTTGAAATAGAGTCTTTCGAGTCGCTTTTGACGTCAATATGAAGTCTTTCAAGTCTTTTTGTTGTATATATACTGCACTACCATTGAACGCGTTAGTCGTGATCGGACTACCGTGGCAAAAGGTTGCTTACAATCACAAGCCTAATAATAAGTCCTTTCTTCACTGTTACTTACAACTTGAGTCTTGCACTTTTAAAAGGTTAGGAAATATTTTGTCAGAGTTTGACTTTATGTAAAACATAGATTTATAATTTTATATTATAAGAGACTCTAAAGATTAGAGATCAGTACACGTACAAAAAGTTATATACTGAAAAGTACAGAAAAGTCAGAAATATAAAATATTCCATATTTTATACAGAGACTCACCGACGCAGTCTCGAGTCTTAAAGTCGCTATTCAATAAGACGTCAATATAGTTTTTCTTCAGAGAAAGTAACAGTTAAAGTTATTCTTGTATTATTTACTCGATATACCAATAGTATAGAAACTGCAATTATTAACGATTCTTTACATATATATTACGAAGTCAAATATTCACAAAAAGTACAGTAAAACCCGGAGTCGCAACTGTTGAGAATTCGACATAACTTATATAATTATAGAGATTTCTATAATTACTTGTTAATAAGATTGTTTATTTAATACATCATAACATGTGTATATAGAACTTGACCAGAGTACTCACTAGCTTGCATACTATTTAAGTGTTATTTATTGTGTTGATCTAATGTAAAAAGATATACAATATTGAAATTGTTTGAATGACATATATATATAACTGATCATAGTAACACTTCATTAAATCATTAACTTGAAACGAATTATTTATTTCTGTCTTCTGAAACAACGCATCTTTAAATATACCTATTGGATTACAGGGTTGAGTTAACCCAAGGGAGCAGTCATTTGAAACAGTATTTATTGTGGAGAATTAGTTTGTCTGGCTAATTGTCTAGTTTTGTCAGTGGGTCAGAGTTTCACTTCAGGGTAACGAAAACGCTATAGCAACACCGAGCGAAAACGTTACATTTGGTGGCCAATGTGGGGAGTCCCAAATTCTAAGGGGCTCTCCGAACTAAGCTGAAGTGAAATTCATATAAATATTTAAATAAATATATTTAATTCCGTTTTATAAATAAATATGTCAAAAACAAATGTCAGACAACCCAGTTTTGTTGTTATAGAAGAAGATGAAAATAGTGCAAGTCCGTTTGGGGTTCGATCACGGCTCCCCGCAATGTCCGTGAACCTGGACTCAGATATGAACAGGAGTCTTATTGATTTGACACCATCAGGGGAGGTTCAAATGCGGGTCAATAGGGAAAAGCATGATGAATTCACTAGTCCACGAGCTCAAGCGGGAGCTACTGAAAATTCAACTCAGACTTCAACAGAAAATATAGATGAACCTAAACTTAAACAAGAGTTAAATGAAATAAGGGAGAGGGAAAGCATGTTAATGGGTTTATTGGAGAGTCATTCAGGCGACGAGTGTCGCAAATCACGGGAATCCTATGGAGGGGGAGATAGTTTTTGTAGTAAGGTTTTCCCTGGTCTCCTAAATGACAGGAGGCGGCAACAGGCAGATCTCCGCGGTCAAAGTAGTGACCAGTGCTATGGGCCCAGCACTAACTCTCTATGGCAGGCACCTCACAACATAACTGATGAGGGGTGCAGTACTGTCCGAGTGGACAGAAACGGGTGTGTAGACACCATGACTCCTCCTGTAAGAAGGGCTACTAATGCAGTAGCAGGGAATGGAAATTATAGTGAGAACTCCCATCCAATTTTTAATATAAATGATAACACAGTCAATAATTGTGTACCTCAAATAAATGAACCGTCAGTTCATTTCAAAAATAAGAAAACAATTACGTTTGACGGAACAGGTAGTTGGCAAGACTTTTTAGTTCAATTTGAACTAATATCTACTGTGAATAAGTGGGATAACGGCATGAAAGCCTATGAACTTGCAACTAGTTTACGTGGAGTTGCACAAGGAATAGTGACCGATATTGAGCCTGCTAAAAGGTTAAATTATGACTATCTCGTATCTGCTTTGACATCTCGTTTTGAGCCTGCAAATCAAGTAAATATGTACAAAGTACAAATGAATTCTATTTATAGAAAGCCTGGTCAAACTTTGCCAGAAATGGCACAAGAAATTCGTAGGGTAACTAGACAAGCTTACCCGACTGCACCTATTGAAATAAGGGATCAACTTGCCAAAGACTGTTTTGTTCGTGCAATAAATGATCCAAAAATACAATTATCAATATTTCAAAGAGAACCAAAAACAATTGATGATTGTGTAAGGTTTGGTCTTGAATATGAAGCTTTCACTGTTGATCAAAAGAGATTAAATAATGCAAAACCGGCAACACGCATGTTGTCCGAAAATGATGATTCTGCCGAATACGATGTAGTTACTCGCTTGGCCAAGATAAGTGAACAAATGGAGAAATTGACAAATAAAGAAAGTCAAAACTTTAGTAGGATGACGTGTTTTTATTGTGGGAATAAGGGTCACATTAAGAAAGAATGCAGAAAATTTGAATGGGACAAAAGACACAATTGTGTCAAAAGTAACAAATTTGTTCCAAATTATAATAATCAAAATTCACAGTCTAACAGTACAAATAACAGTTTTCAAAGACAGGGAAACTGGTAAATGCTGGGGATAAGGACCGTTCACCAGCAGTTGAAGAAAGGGACTCGAGGTCCATTAGTTTAATTAAGTCAAATAAACAAGACAGTTTGTTTGTTAAATGTTTTATTGTTGATGTTGTTGTTAATTGTTTAATTGATACAGGGTCCACAATTTGTGTAATACACCCTAGAAAGTTTGAAAAACTTTCAAATGAGTTTAAACCGGAAATTCAAAGAAATAACCAGCGGCTTTGTTTGGCCGATGGTAGTTTTGTAAATACAATGGGTCATGTAGATTTACCTATTACAATAGGAAATTATACCATTATTCAAAAATTTACTGTTGCAGAGATTGATGTGCCAGCAGTAATTGGTTACGATTTTTTACATAAAAATAACTGTACCATAGACATGGGCAAAGGGGTACTATTATTGAAGGACTCAAAAATAGATTGTATAAAAGAGAGTCAAATGAGTTCAACTTTTAAAATAAAACTTAGTGACAAACTTACTATTCCACCAAATACAGAAGTTATCATATCAGGAATTGTTGAAGGTGATTCAAGTAGTATAATGAATGCTATAGTTGAACCATTACCATCAAAACATACTGAGACTTTACTAGTTGCTAAAGCACTAGTGGACCCTAGTTGTGGTCAAGTACCTATACGAATGGTTAACTTAAGTAAATATGAACAAATAATGCAGCCTTTCACACATGTTGCCACATGTGAACTTATTGACACAGGTTCAGTCTCAAATGAACCAAGGTCAGAAAAACTCAGGCGGTTGAGTTCATCATCATGTGACGAAGTAAATGAATTACCGAGTCTTTTGCAAGATTTGAAATTAAGGAGTAGTGAACTTTTGAGTGAGGGTCAAATTGATCAGTTAGAGTCTCTTTTAAAAAGACACAATCAAACATTTTCTAAAAATAAAGATGATTTAGGAAGGGCTACTGCCATTAAACATAAAATTGACACTGGTAATGCCAAACCAGTAAAGCAACCCCCTAGGCGTTTACCTCTAACAAAAAGGGATGAAGTCGATAAAGAAATTCAACGTCTTTTGGACGGTAAAATAATTGAGCCTTCAAAAAGTCCCTGGGCATCTTGTATAGTGCCTGTGACTAAGAAAGATGGCTCCACGAGAATTTGTATAGATTTTAGACCCATAAATAGCCTTACAATTAAGGACTCATATCCATTATGCCGCATTGACGACTCTCTGGATGCTCTGAGAGGCTCTAAATGGCTGAGTGTACTTGATCTTTCAAGTGGATATTGGCAAGTTGAGATGGACGAAAATGATAAGGAGAAAACAGCTTTTACGAGTACAAAAGGGCTATTTCATTTTAATGTAATGCCTATGGGTCTGTGTAATGGGGTTGCCACTTTTCAACGCCTAATGGAGTATACTTTGGCTGGCCTTAATTGGCAGACATGTCTCATTTATATTGATGACATAATAGTGTTTTCAGATTCATTTGAATCTCATTTATCCAGACTAAGTGATGTATTAGATAGAATAGCACTACAAGGACTAAAAGTCTCACCTAAAAAATGTAGTTTGTTTCAGAAACAGGTTTCTTTCCTTGGACATATTGTCTCAAGTGAGGGTATAGCAACAGACCCTGATAAAATTGCTAGTGTAAAAACATGGCCATTGCCAAAATCAATGACAGATGTTCGAAGTTTTCTAGGAACATGTTCATATTACCGCAAATTTATTAAAAATTTTGCTGAAATTGCAAGACCACTTCATAAATTAACAGAGAAAAATTGTACTTTTAATTGGACCAATGAATGTAATGAAGCTTTTGAGAAACTTCAAATGACTTTAATGTCTGCACCAATTTTAGGCTACCCTGATATGACAAAACAATTCATACTAGATACGGATGCTAGTGGTTTCGGAATTGGCGCAGTCCTTTCTCAACTTCATGAAGGCAAAGAGGTTGTAGTAGCCTATTACAGTAAATCCCTCAGTAAAGCGCAACGACAATACTGTGTAACAAGACGAGAACTTCTGGCTGTAATATTAAGCATTAAACATTTTCATCACTATCTCTATGGTACACATTTTAAAGTACGAACAGATCATGGAGCTTTAACCTGGCTTCTCAGGTTCAAAAATCCTGAAGGTCAAATGGCCAGATGGCTTGAGACTTTAAACACATATAATTTTGAAATTCGTCACCGCCCTGGTAAACAACATGGTAATGCAGACGGTTTGTCTCGCAGACAATGTTTTCCTTGTGATCATTGTTCAAAACAGGATCAAAAAGAAATTGATAATTCTGATGAAACTTTTGAAACGGTTGACTTTTTAAGAATGGCAAAAGTGCAGGACTCTCAAGAGGCCTCTTGTTCAAATAAAACAGACTCAGCTATGTGGTATGAGCATAAAACAAATGAAGAAATGTTTGAAGCTCAAAAGAGCGACAATGTGTTGTTCAATTTATTCTGTCTCAAGTCTGATAATGATAACAGACCTGAATGGGCCGATGTGGCTTTACACGATGTAAAACTTAAGAAATACTGGTCTCAGTGGGATCGCATTGTACTAATAAACAATGTGTTGTACCGAAAGTGGATAAACAGTACCACTGAAGAAAGTAATTTACAATTCGTAGTCCCTGAAATCTGGAAAGAAAATATTATGAAAATGTTACATGATGACATACAAGTTGGCCATTTTGGCATACACAAAACTGTGGCACGAGCACAGAATAGATTTTATTGGGTTAATCATAAAGATGAAATAACCAAATGGGTGCAAAACTGTATTGTTTGCAATTCACGCAAACAGCCCCCCAGAAAAGCTAAAAGCAAAATGAAACAATACAATGTGGGTGCTCCCATGGAAAGAGTTGCCTTGGATATAATAGGACCCTTACCGATTTCATATAAAAATAACAAATATGCTTTGATTGTAACAGATTATTTTACTAAATGGGTAGAAGGTTTTCCCATGCCAGATATGGAAACTACTACCATAGTTGATAACTTAGTTAACCATTTCTTCTGTAGATTTGGAATACCTTGTCAAATGCACTCAGATCAAGGGAGACAATTTGAGTCTGGTTTATTTAAGGAACTGTGTGCTAAGTTAAAAATTGACAAAACAAGGACTACATCATTTAGGCCACAAAGTAATGGTCTTGTGGAGCGTTACAATAGAACTCTTGAAAATACCATTAGTAAATACATCAGCAAAAATCAAAGGGATTGGGATGAGCAACTTCCCTGGGCTTTAATGGCTTACAACTCATCAGAACATGAAACGACTAAGTTTAGTCCTAGTATGCTTATGCTAGGCAGAGAACTACAATTGCCAGTTGATTTAATATATGGTCCCCACCCCCAAGAAATTGAATATCCCGACGAAACAGTATCACACAATGATTATGTTAAAAGTATGCAGGAAAGCATATGGAAAGTGTCTGCTAAAGCACGACAAAATATTTCTAAAAATAGTGATAAACAAAAACGTCAGTATGATGTTAAGGCACATGAGAACACATACAAGACAGGCGATGTAGTATGGCTTTATACTTTTAATCGAAAGCCAAAACTGAGTCCAAAGTTACAAAGGAATTGGGATGGGCCGTACTTTGTTATAGAAGTTATATCGGATTTGATATATAAAATTAAAAAGACAGCAACGTCTAAAATGCAAATTGTGCATCATGATAGGCTTAAACCATTCTTTGGTGATGTTCAAAACTGGGTCAACGAACAAGAAAATCAAAGAACTGACAATACTGTTAACACTGTGGTTGCCTCTGGAATCTGAAAAATAAATAAAATGTGTTTCAAATTCGTATTTGAAATTTGAAAGCTAGTAAATGTGTTTGAATAAATGAAGAACGCATTTTGTGTGTTCATATATATATATTAATCATAGCGAGGTTTATTGCTGTGTGTTAATAAAAAGTAATGTGTTTCATTTTTTTTTAAATAAAATGAAAAACAGAAATTTAAGTATAAATACTTACCAAAGTATGCAAGCAAAATTATGGGTACTGGTCAACTGTGCTGTATGTTGAAATTGAATATATTCTCAAAACAGTATTTTTATACTTCAGATGGTTTTCTTTTGCTTTCACTGTGGTGCTCAGTACAACCTAAGAAGCCAATTAACAAGACATGTAAGGGACAAACATCCTAAGAAGATGCTTCAGTGCAGATTTTGCACTTACATGGTACCAACAAGTAAGAGGTTCCGCCTGAATGAGCATGAAAAGAATGTCCATAGACATATTCTGAATCCAAGAACCAACAACAGAGAACTTATTATCCCAGAAACTCCAACAAGAAAACCAGTGACAACCTCTAATTTTAATACAAGACAAAGTTGCACAGTCACTAGACCAAGAGAAGTAACACCACCAACAACACCTATATTAACAAGGTCTATTAAACCCATTTCTCCATTGTCAGAAATATCTCCTTGTAGCATTTCCTTGGGAATTGAGGATTACAGCTCCGTGTCACCTGTCAAGAAGAACTTAGTAGATCTTTTTGACTCTCCTACAAGACAGGCTGTGGAAGAGCCCAGAGAAGAAACTAGTATTGTACCTGAGAAACCAACACCAGAACCCTCCATAGTTACTACTTTGAGGGATAGTAGGCATTTGGCTTTGCCAGCTATTGGAGATGAAGTCTGTCCTGAAGACAGATTTCAGGCTCCACCCTCCCGCTTCCAGTGTTCATATGAAGCTTCAAAGTGCATGCTAGTGGCCGAGAAGGCAAAGAAGACAGGGAAATATACAGGCAGTGTATTGCCAGTAGGTTATGGATGTGTGAAGAAGGAAGAAATATGTATTCTGCCAGATGGGACAGTTTACAAACTGTTTGCAACATGGGTACCAGATCCATCTTTCCAAATATTAAGGTCGAAGGACATACAGACAGACGAGCGTCAAGTGCAACAAACCAGTACACAAACAGAGGATAAGCGGGTTGTGCTTACAACAACAGCCACCCAGACGAGGAGAGTTATTAAGAAAGAGAGAGAAGTCCAAACAGAAGATTGTAGAGTGGTAATGGAAAAAGGCACAGAAGAAGAACTAGAGCTGGACATAGAGGAAGAATACATGGATTTTGACTTTTATCATTAGAACAGTTTTATATTCGGACAATTATAGGCTTTTAAGAAATTAGTTATTATGTAAAAATTTATATTTAAGGTAGAGTAATTAGGAAAATTTTTGGGTTGGGTAAAGTTTTTGATAGTTTGGGAAGGGATTGGTTATTACGAACATATATATTTATGAAACTTAGATGTTTCATTCCAGTTTAGAGTGTTGTGTGTTGAGAATATGCATAGTTGTATATAAAATGCATTTATTTATTGTATTTATTGAATCAATTTTGAAGAAATGTGTATTATAAAGGTATTATATTTATTAATGCTAAAAAAAAAAAAAAAAATATATATTTTAGTAAATCAACTTGTCCGAGGTCGGACAATTTTTTAAAGAAGGGGGCAATGTAACGGATTTCGGCCTCGTTGTTCAACAGTTTTAGTCCCCTCCCCCTTTTCACTTTTATCAAGTTAAATCTCTGTTTAAACCGTATTGGATACTTATAAATTTTTGAATATGTTTCTTTTTATTAGAATAAGTTATCTTGGATATTTATTATGAACAGTAACTTGAGCAAAGATAAAAATAACGTCAAGTCCTCCCTGAAACTGAGTCGCCTTTCTATTTATTTTTGTACAGTGTAAATACAGAATTTCCTTATGCTGGACCTACCTTTATATATTTGTTGATGATTGTATTATGTTGTTTTAATCTCTATATATATTTATATTGAGTGAATTAGTTAACCTGGTCAAGTTTCTAGAGACTCAGAGTCTCTCTTTTTCCTTGTAATGTCCGCCATGTTTACTTGAGTCGCTTTACCGTAAACCGTCAAAGTGCACTGTCGTGAACGGCAATATTACGTTGAAATAGAGTCTTTCGAGTCGCTTTTGACGTCAATATGAAGTCTTTCAAGTCTTTTTGTTGTATATATACTGCACTACCATTGAACGCGTTAGTCGTGATCGGACTACCGTGGCAAAAGGTTGCTTACAATCACAAGCCTAATAATAAATCCTTTTTCACTGTAACTTACAATTTGAGTCTTGCACTTTTAAAAGGTTAGGAAATATTTTGTCAGAGTTTTACTTTATGTAAAACATAGATTTATAATTTTATATTATAAGAGACTCTAAAGATTAGAGATCATTAGACGTACAAAAAGTTATATACTGAAAAGTACAGAAAAGTCAGAAATATAAAATATTCCATATTTTATACAGAGACTCACCGACGCAGTCTCGAGTCTTAAAGTCGCTATTCAATAAGACGTCAATATAGTTTTTCTTCAGAGAAAGTAACAGTTAAAGTTATTCTTGTATTATTTACTCGATATACCACTAGTATAGAAACTGCAATTATTAACGATTCTTTACATATATATTACGAAGTCAAATATTCACAAAAAGTACAGTAAAACCCGGAGTCGCAACTGTTGAGAATTCGACATAACTTATATAATTATAGAGATTTCTATAATTACTTGTTAATAAGATTGTTTATTTAATACATGTGTATATAGAACTTGACCAGAGTACTCACTAGCTTGCATACTATTTAAGTGTTATTTATTGTGTTGATCTAATGTAAAAAGATATACAATATAGAAATTGTTTGAATGACATATATATATAACTGATCATAGTAACACTTCATTAAATCATTAACTTGAAACGAATTATTTATTTCTGTCTTCTGAAACAACGCATCTTTAAATATACCTATTGGATTACAGGGTTGAGTTAACCCAAGGGAGCAGTCATTTGAAACAGTATTTATTGTGGAGAATTAGTTTGTCTGGCTAATTGTCTAGTTTTGTCAGTGGGTCAGAGTTTCACTTCAGGGTAACGAAAACGCTATAGCAACACCGAGCGAAAACGTTACAATATACATAAAAAAAAAAGGGTAATGTCATAACTGGATCATTGTAGCTGGTGGAACAAACATTTGAAAACTGTTGTAACAGAACAGTATATATGTTAAACATTTTTAAACTGTAACAACCTTAAATAGGCGTAAATAACATGTTACAACTGATAACACTGGGCCTAAAAACAGTGTGGCAAACATTTTAAGACTGCGTCAGTATCATAAAAGTTGACACAAATAATTCAAAACTGTCCTATAGCTTAACATTGAAAGGTTAGGACGAACATCATGCAATTGCTACATCTTATTAGAAGACTGTAACAAATAGTTTTTGACTGACAACAACCACTGCAACAGTACTCATTTGACTCAATCTAATTAAAATTAAATCTCTCACTCGCTCATTTTTTAATGCTCAGCGACCAAGCATTTAAAAATGAGCGAGTAAGAGATTTAATTTTAATTAGATTGCATTTGACTGTGACTGTTGGGAGCATTTTGTTCTCACAACTGCTAAAAGTGTTGAGACAGACATTACCAAAGCAACTGTCACAACTTTTACAGTCATTATCAGTACATTTGACAGTCATTTTAAGTCCTCAAGAAACGAAGACAGTTGTAACAGGACTGTAACTTATATAGATAGTTAGTAGTTGTGTATATATACGTAGGGTTGGAAGGGGCACATGAGATCACCCGGGGTTTTTCTTAGGGTATTTGTGTTTCTAATTCTTTACTGCTCTATGTTGTCCTTTGTGGAGCGTTGTTTGTCTTTTGGTGGTTGTTTCTTTCTACCAAGACATTTGACTTTGACTTAAAAGTTTGAATATTCCCCTTTGGTATCCGTCGTTTCTTATCTTTTTATCTTTAATTAACACACTGAAACACAGAGAGGTGATTGATCTCGAGGGTGAGGACAAGATCCAGTACCTTAGTTACAAGAGTGATAACCTTGAATATTCGTCTATCAATAAGAAGAAATTGATAAGATTGATTGAAGGTCTTTATAACGTAATGGTATTGGGAATTTGAAAAATGAAAGTCATGTAATCATGTGTGAGATGTTACATAACTCACCAAGAATGAAGTCTGCATGGAGTCAAGGTTGTTTACAGCAAAGGCTCAGAAACAATTGTATAGTAATTACAGTTCATTACATCAATAAGTACATGTATGACGCACGAGACATACGTACACGAATTTACTATTGTATGGAGAACTGCCAGGGTTAATGAATTTATCAAAGTTCACAATAAATATGTTCGCAAATAACCAAAGTGCGGTGTAATGATTAACTTATATTGTATGGAAAAATATGATGGTTATTAGGTTCGATACCATCAATCAATGATCGTGTCACGTGACTGAATAATTATAATTTGTTTTCTAAAAGTACATTCTCAGAGAATGTTGAACTAAAAAATTATCCTTGAAACTTACAAACATGTAATGAACAATTTGTCTAAGTATGTTATATATAACACCATATATTTGTCGTTTCATGTAATTTTAGTGTTATCGCAATTCATAGCTTTTAATAGTAACTATTTTTATGCCCCACCTACGATAGTAGAGGGGCATTATGTTTTCTGGTCTGTGCGTCCGTTCGTCCGTTCGTCCGTCTGTCTGTCTGTCTGTCTGTCCGTTCGTCCGTCTGTCCCGCTCCAGGTTAAAGTTTTTGGTCAAGGTAGTTTTTGATGAAGTTGAAGTCCAATCGACTTCAAACTTAGTACACATGTTCCCTATGATATGATCTTTCTAATTTTAATGCCAAATTAGAGTTTTAACCCCAATTTCACGGTCCACTGAACATGGAAAATGATAGTGCGAGTGGGGCATTCGTGTACTGAGGACACATTCTTGTTATTTATTGATTTGATTATTAATTTGTTGTTCTTATTTTATTTGTTTGTTTGACTATTTATACAATTCATTAAAAAAAACTGATCGAGTCACCCTCCAAGTTGACTTATAATGGGTTACTTTGACAGAGTTTGACTTGGATGGAAAGTTCTCTTATTGGCACTCATACCACAACTTCCTATATCTACTTCTAATGTTGTACTGTTATACCACTGTCCCAGGTTAGGGGGAGGGTTGGGATCCCGCTAACATGTTTAACCCCGCCACATTATTTATGTATGTGCCTGTCCCAAGTCAGGAGCCTGTAATTCAGTGGTTGTCGTTTGTTTATGTGTTACATATTTGTTTTTCGTTCATTTTTTTACATAAATAAGGCCGTGAGTTTTCTCGTTTGAATTGCTTAACACTGTCATATCGGGGCCTATTATAGCTGACTATGTGGTATGGGCTTTGCTCATTGTTGAAGGCCGTACGGTGACCTATAGTTGTTAATGTCTGTGTAATTTTGGTCTTTTGTGGATAGTTGTCTCATTGGCAATCATACCACATCTTCTTTTTTTATATATATATTAGATGAATTTTAGCTACATGTATTTTGTAGGTCCATGTTCGTCAGGCTTATACATATCCTCACGTTTTCATGATATATACGTAAATACATCATCGGCTCTTATTATTTTTAGTTTTTATTTTGCTCCCCAAAGTTAAAGAATAAAATAATTGTGCATATTCATCAATGAGACAGCAACATATATTAAATCAATCGCAGGCCCCTTTAAAGGGTTAGTGAATTCTTTATTTGTACAATTTCTCTCATTTTTACTTTTGGCATTTGTATTTAGTTGAAATGCAAGTTTGTGGAAAAGATAAGTTTTATGCCTTCAGTCATTTTAACAACAAGCTACATTGTACGTGTATTACTTAACCTTTAAGTCGATACGGCCTTCTACAATGAGCAAATCCCATACTGCAAAGTCAGCAAGACATTTTAAATAGACTCCGATATGAAAAATGTAAAACAATTCAAACGATTCAGCTAATGACCTGAATCATATAAAAACAATATTAAACGAAAAACAAATATGATATACAAAACAGACAGCCACTGAATTACAGGTTCTAGTCTTGGGTCGGGCCGATCAGAAAGTATCGGGGCTAAACATGTTTGCTGGCACACAAAATTCCCCTTACCTTTCAGACAGTTTTGTATCAACATACCCTGCTTTTCGTTAATTCATAGAAAAAAAGACTTTAAGTTTTATTACCTTAAAAACGTTTGATCATAGCAATAACTTATTAGAATCCAGTTTGATCTACATGTAGTTTTTGTTTATAAACATATGCTTTTTATTCTTTAAATTTTAACTGAAATAATTATCAACGAATAAATTTAAATCGGATGTTTACGAACAATTAAAGTCATTATTAAAATCTCAAACTATTGTTTAGTCTATTTTTCGATAATTTTAATGACAACGTGTATCATCGAAAATATGACATTAATAGCTTTATTTGTTAATTTTGAAGCTAAGAAAACAAAAATTAACTGTTGTCTTTCGGTCTGCTGGTTCCAACTGTTTACGAAGAAACATTGTGAAATGATGTATAGGAATATAAAAGGTATGCACTGTAAAGAACAGTAGTCTCTGTCCTTGGATTTCTATCAACAGATAAACAGATTTGATTTTATAATAATCAATTCAACATGTTACATGACGATTTGGATGTCGTCTGAATCTTAAAATCGATATATTAAGTACATGCGTACTTGAATTATTTCCAGCCTAGTGGCACGAAATGAAATTGTATATTATGTTTTATCTTTCTCAATCCTGAAATAAGGTCAAATTCATAATTGAAAGACCCCTTTCTAAACGATTGAAAGCTAAGAACTATTTATATAATGTTTATAAATTATATATATCCCATTGGTTTAACGCCCACTGATGATTTATTTGAATAAAGATTTTTACCAGTAGTAAATAGCCATTACTTATGGTTTAATGTTATCTTTATTTAAATATAGGCCTACATTTGACAAATTGAGATTCTTTGAACTTGAAATAGCTGAATATTAATAATAATAAGAGAAAACATGCTGTATAAAAATTCTTCAACTTCCTGTTTGATTTGGATATCCAACTGTTTTGATCTGAGCGCCAGTGATGAGTTCTACATGTATGTAGATGAATCGCGCGTCTGGCGTACAAAATAATATTGTATTTCTGATGAGTTTAAACGCATTAAAGTTTCGTCTTTGGTATACTTTAGGTGATTATGATGTGATAGTTTCCTTTTACTTTAGTTAGGCCAAACCCACAAAAGCAGAAGTTGGTATCAAATTTTGAAGGACAAATACTGAACTCAAGCAAAATATCACATGCCTAGCCAATTTTTCCTTTCCTTTTTACCTATTGCAAAAGTGAGTCCGTCTGCGTCATAGTTGTGTTATGAATTACATTTTTATTTCCGCTGAAAGAATATTACTAGTATTCAATGTTTAAAGATAAATTTGTATGTTTAGTAAAAATCACAGGCATGTTTCATTTGAATAAGTACAAGATGATAAGTATATAGATAAGTAAAAAGAATAACACAAATTACAATAGACCACCGTGACCAACAGCTAACACTACAAAAACTTCATGCTTTTTTTTATGTCAGAAACAAGATGAATGCACTATTGGAGCTGGAACTACTTTCCTTTCGGATTGTTGTCGCTATGATGCCTTCTATATTTGATGCTGCAACTCCATCAGGAGTATATCGATTTGAACTTGGTAGACAGTTTTGGGGATATACTTTTTAGGCTTCTATTGTTTAAATCTCTTTTTAATATTGGCCTTTGTTTAGGCAATTTTTTCTGTTCTTGTTTGTGTGCCCTACAACGTTTCATATCTAGGGCTTTTAAAACGTTTGGTCTTGAGTAAAGGAAAAGCGTTTTATGTAATTTACTTTTTTTATTTACATGTATAAGCCTGATCTGGGTAAATTACTACTCGTAATACATGCAGTTGTATGAACATGGCCGTCAATTGTCGTTGAAGGTCTTCTTATATTTCCTTTTTATCTATAAGCTAAGATCTTGGTAATCTATAATTCCTAAACCTAGTAATTTTATGACCTTTCTTTGTGGATGAAGGCTGTGTTAATTGACCTCTGAATGTCCTGTGTTGTTGGACTCCTGTCTTACTGTTGTTCACCTTGAACATCTATTTGAGAAAAAGAAAACAACTACGGGCCAAAAAAATTAGAGAAAAATGCATCAAGAAATTAAAGAGTAGAGGAAATGGACCTATTTCCTCAAACCCAGGCCTTCATACATGTACATGTATTCAGAATCTATCCACGTCATGTTTACACATCACGAAGTAGCACAGTAAAGTCCTACCACTTCACGTCAACAATTAAATCAATACTGTGATAGCAGGATTGGTCTGGATAAACAATTCTTCGAAAACCAACCTACAGTCAATGATCTGCACTTCAGAATGCATAAAAACAAATTACATTGTTTGTTTTTAGCAACACGTACGTCTGACCTTCGCTGACCTTCACGCTTGTTCGGAATCATTAACTTGTTTTCATCAATAATTATCCAATATTTGGTCGGAACGTGTGGGAGGAATTTAACGTATTTGTAAAGTCATATTTTCTAAGCCGGTAATGCATCATTTAATATTAGACATCATTTGACAAATTAACTTATCTGAAAACATATTCACAAAAGTACAAAAAATGTATTTTTAAATTGAAAGTCACTAAATGTTGGAGCATATTGCATCCATCTATGTCATTCACATAGGTGACGGCTGTAAATAAGTTTATAGAACTTTAAATGAATGTACGTATATTTAATCGAATAAAACCATCTCATTTGGTATTATATAAGATAATATATCATCCATTTCCAATAGAGGACCCGTTACGGGCAAAATCAGAATAACATACAAATTGCATCATAGAATTAATTTAGTTAAAAAAAAACAACAGGTCGTTTCGGTCAAACAGAACTTTAAAGATTTTTTAGTTGAAATTATAATAGTAGAAAAGTTCACACTTCTTTTCGGTCAGACAAATCCTAAAACAGTTTGGCAAATACTGCCGTTCATACTTATGTATATAAATTCAAATTCAAATTATTTATTCAAGAAAACTCACAAAGAGCATAAAATGAACAATATAAATGCATATGTACATAAATATTGAGAAAGAGTTATAGCTGACAAAGAGATCTAATACACACATAAAAAAGGAAATATTATATTATATTGTATGATAAATATCAAGGGAGACAACCCTGTTCTTATGTAAATACTCTATTAAGTTACCATATCCATACAACAAATATATATATATATATATATGACAGAACACTAAGATGATAATTTTTCTGTTGCTTTGCTATCAGTTTTGTAAAATATACTCAAACTTAGAAATCTAGATATATTTCTACATACATTGGCATGTTCATTACTCATAAGCCAAATAAATTTGTTATCTGTGTTCAGTTTTGAACTATTCTTATTATAGCAAATGTCTATATAGGTTTGCCTAATAGTAAAATATTTTTGGCAATCTAATAAAATGTGTTTTTCATCTTCTACTTCACAAGAGGAACAGTTCTTACATGTTCTGTCATTAACAGGTGTTTTTGGTATTGTATATCTACCCAATTCAATTTGCAGTCTATGATTGCTGGTTCTATATCTACTCATGTTATATTTATCATTTTCGTTACAAATATTAACAAGATAATTTTCAAATTTGAAAATGTTTTTGAAAGTTTTATATGTTCTCAGTTTCTCACTGGTTTGAAGTTGTTGAAACCATCTAGATTCAAACTTACTTTTAGTAGATTTTATTATCCTTTGGATATCACCATTTTTCATAGAAACATGTAATTGAGTTAATTCTGACTCATTAGAGTTGAACATATTAAATTTCTTGAGAATATTTTTTATTGAGCTTAACCAGCAATTTTGATTATTTTCAATCATGAGTAGATTCTCTGCAAGTGCATGAGATAAAAGTTTATCACCTGTTTTATCATTTTCAAGTCTAGTCCAATATTTTAACATAGACGAAACAATATCAATATCAATGCATAAAAACAAATTACATTGTTATATATATAAGTTAGAACATTTGTTGTATAGTCAAAGAGTATAACATACAATGAAAAAGTGTGCAGTAGAGTACATTTAAGGTAAATAATTTTTTTTAGCAAATTGTTAAAATGCTTTCAATGTTATGTTAAAGAAAAGAAGATTATCATGTACTCTTACATTGTAACTAATTCATTCTCTCTGATACTTTTCTTTTTAACCCATTTTTTTTTTTAGAGGAAACTTATTTTGTTGTTGTACTCATATAAGAATGCTACAGAGAAAGAGTCAGACATATTTCGTGAGGATTGCTACGCACTTTTCTATTCAAGAAATTTAGCGTAAATAAATCGTTCACGAAATTCCATTGGTTACAGTACAAGTATACATATTTAGGTTCAAAATATTGTCAGAAACGTGATGTAACAAGTAGAACTAGTGTGTTATTGAATGGTTTGGAAATGTACTGTGAAAGTGCGGTTAAAGGGGAAAAAAGATTACAAACTGACGTCTAAGATCAGGCGTTTACGACAGATCACTTTAAACAACTGTTTATTCAAACCTCAGCTACAAGTATGCGTGGGTTACAAAAATGCGGTTAGAATATAGAATGTTTAGGGCAAAAATTCGATCCATGACATATCATTGATTCTTATAAATTCTGTTTAATAGACACGTACTGTTGAATTTTACCCTTTAGCGTAGGATATTGACAAATGAAAGCATATATTTTGCATATGTTGCCAAACCAGTTTCTATCATACTAGTTTTTAACATATGATCAAACAAAATATATAGGCCACCGAGCTTGTGTTAAAGATGCAGATTATGAAAAATTTACATTAGTTAAAAGGATGAAGAAAAAAATAGAAAACAAAGGCATTATTGGGATTTATAGAACCTATGACAAAATATTGAAATAAAATATGAGAAGATAGATCTTTTTTTTTCCTTTTTTTTCCTTGTTCAGTTTCCCCATTTTGATAGCGAGTCTGTGTTTGTGATAAAGAAAAAGGAAAATAATGGAAGTTTGAAGAAAACATGTCTTCATCTCAATCATATAGATGAAAAGTCTTTCAATTAAAGTTCTGCTCATAAAACGGTTATTTCTATTTTAGAAATCAAAATCGTCCATTTATAAAGAAATATGATCGCACTGACTACTGTCAGGAAGTACATATTCTCAGACATCAGACATCGGAATGTCATAATATAATTTTCACAAAAGACCATTGGGATAGTTACATAACAACTATGTCGCTATGATTGCTGAAGAGAGGAGACATTTTGTCCTGAAGTTTTTGTTTCAAATTACAACATATAAGGTTTTGTTTAAAGGCTAATGATCTTTTATATATTGGTTAATATATTCTGTTAACTCCCCATTATTGACCAGCATAATGAAAATATTTTACCTTTTTTTTCTTTTATGATGACAAATACGTTATACGAAACCATTCAATTACCACGAATGATGTTTGTTATTAATATATATTAGTTCCATATTTACAATGGGATATTGAACCGAGATAGTTATTATATCTGGACATATTGTAAATTAGTATGGCGGATCTGAAATACATGTATATAAGGTGGAAGATAATAAAAATAGGTCAATTATCCAAAATTCATGTTTTAGATAACAAGGAAATGATTGAAACATGACCCAATTCATAAACAAAACAGTGTATTCTTCAAGAATTTCTTCCAGAAACCATGAAACCATGGGAACTTCGGGTTGAATTGGAATTGAAAAGAGTAGGTTCGATTAGGCTCTAAAATGGCCCCATATTTATGCGTAAAATTCGAATAAGGATGATATATTGACCAATATCACAATGAAACATAGCTAAAATAGTGACTAGATAGAGAAAACGCCTTTTTTGTTTAAAATTTACGTTCCTGCGTTTTATTCATGACGTACAAATAGTACTATTAGAGTAATCTTGTCGATTTTGTCAAATTTCCCCAAAATCTCTTACCAATTCAACACTGTAATAAGATCATTGAATATTGTTTTTATTGGTATTAATATTGATTTTGTTATCAGTAAATTAAAAGCAAACTAAATAGTACTAGTATGTTATATACATATACACATTCATGGATATAAAATCTTTTGCATTGCACAAGGTCATGTTTTTCTCTGACTGATTATGACGTCTTTACACTAAATCCATTGGATGTTGGATGTGGACGAATTGATAATTTAGTCTTACAGGATGCATGATTTTTTTTATTAGTTGTTAGTGGCTTTAAACTAGCTGTCAGATAACTACGAGTAATCTCAGATCTATTCCTAGTGTCTTTTTGTTGTTGGGATGTACAAGTACCTGACCACGTCCACATGTAGTTTTGTCCATCTGATGAGTTAAGCATTTTTCAACTGATTTTTATAGTTTGTTCTTATGTTGTACTGTTAAACCACTGTCCCAGGTTAGGGGGAGGGTTGGGATCCCGCTATTATGTTTAACCCGGCCACATTATTTATGTATGTGCCTGTCCCAAGTCAGGAGCCTGTAATTCAGTGGTTGTCGTTTGTTTATGTGTTACATATTTGTTTTTCGTTCATTTTTTGTACATAAATATTAAGGCCGTTAGTTTCCTCGTTTGAATTGTTTTACATTGTCATTTCGGGGCCTTTTATACATGTAGCTGACTGTGCGGTATGGGCTTTTCTCATTGTTAAAGGCCTTACGGTGACCTATAGTTGTTAATTTCTGTGACAATTTGTTCTCATTGGCAATCATACCACATCTTTTTATATATTTATTTATAGTGGATTGGGAAACAAGTTATAACAACTTATATTAATCCCTCTCCAATTTGCGGGTGCGAGTTTTGAATAACCCCAGTGTAATAGACGTAAATGTAAGTCATTTCCAATGATCTTTCGTGATATATATATCTGATGTTGCCTTGCTATCCCTATCAAGATATATCAATATAGTTGCATGAATAATTTACTTTCTTTATAAATTCATAACTATAGATAAAATATATTTTTAATAACAGTTGATTTTATTTATTGATCATTTGACTTAAGGAAATAATTATAGCTTCCCTGCACTACTTTAAGCAAACTTTGACCTTGTATATAAATTGTAACATCATAGAGAATCTATTTTTAGACTGACATTTAGCCTCTGATTGGTTTTCATCTCGACAGAACTAATAAAACCATAGATAAAACTATGTTCATGTTTTATTAAAATAGTACACAAAGGAATTTCGATCGTATTTTACGTTCGACCTCATCCAACATCTTTAACATAAGAAGGCAATCTTTTGACATTTTTCAATATATGCATGCCGTATTTTATGTATGACAAAACACAAGGATTAGTTCACAAGCGTCAGAACAAGCAGTGCAAATATGTCAAGGTTAATGTGTTAACTTAAATTAGTACAGGATGCTATAAAACGTTTATAGTTTTTGATTTTAATGTAGAAAACTGCAATTCCTATTAGGAATCTATTAGGGTTTACATCTTTTAGACAAAATTTATGTCAGCATGTACAGCATACCTGAAAATGCTAGATGTCACTAATCACCACACTTTAAGCGTGGAAATTCGGTCACTAAGATCAAGAGATGAAAGAACGAACCTCGTAGTCAAGAAAAAATAATGTATGTTCTCTGAAGGGCAAACAGGTTATTTCAGGTCATTATTATAACAACGATAGTTAAAATTAGAATATTTTATTGTCTATTCAAGGGCACATATGGGACATACGTCATATAGCAGAAAGTCAAAACAGTACTTCGGTCTACTTCATGTATGATCATGTATAAACACAAATACGAAACACATGAAAATCATCAAATAAACAATAAAACAGAAATAGTATAAATTAAAATGCACTTATAATACGTTAACATTGTTCGTTTTTGGAATGGTGAATGTCCTGGTCACCACTGTCTTAACATTATTCAAATTTAGTGCGCCGTTGGTTCTAATTTAAAAAAAAAAGCTATGTTTATATTTTTATATTTATTTTATCTGTACTATACAATATATAAAGTTAATTTAGGGGCCTTTTATAGATGACGGTGCATGCAGTAGGGTTTTGATCATTGCTGAAAACCGTACGGTGACCTATTGTTGTTTACCTCTGTGTCATTTGGTTTCTGGTGGAGAGTTGTTTCATCAAGAATAAAAACCGAAGACTTTTATACTTTTAGAAAAAAGAGATATTTGGACATCTGCCGCAAAGTATAAATGGAGGAAACCATTGATGTTTACAACAATAACTCATGTATCTGTACAGTTGCTGGCCTATGTTGAGGAGAAGATAGAAAGGGACAATAAAAAAACATAAGTCGATTGAACAGAGATAATGCCACCATGGCCAAAAGAGATAAAGCTGAGCAGTCTCATACCGAACCACAACTAAACATTGAATGACAAAGATCCAATCCAATACCATGTGTGAACTCATGTGCTCCAGAATGGACTAACTTTCTCTTTTGAATTGTTTTACATATGTCATTTCGGTGCCTTTCGTAGCTTATTTTGTGGTATGGGTTTTACTCATTGTTGAAGGCAATTCGGTGACCTATAGTTGTTAATTTCTGTGTAATTTAATAACTTTGGTGTGGAGAGTTGTCTCACTGGCAATCTTACCACAATGACATCTTCTTATTTTTTTAACATTGGAATTTCTAACATATAAAACAACAGGCAACTTCATTCCGGGCCATTATGAATGTGTATCCACATCAGTCTACATCTAGGAATGAACAAAACCAAAAACATATACTATCTATGGGTTACATAAAAACATGTACATATCTGTACTATATTTGCCTGTTAATATTAAATGTAATTGTTTTGCCTTTCTTTTTTACTTACACATGTGTATGGCTGTGATCTGGTCTGACATGGGTTTATAAAATCTTAGAATTTAGATGATTTATTCATCATATTTATATATTATTATCTAAATCATTGTAATAAATTTCATTGTTTCTCATGGTCCCTTCAATTTACTTGGAATCAGAATATCTTATCTAGAGAACAATACTTTTACTTATGTGTCATATGAATGACATTGCATTATCTTAAAGCAAATGTAATTAATTTTCTAACCCAAATGTATATAAATTTGTCCATAATGAATAACATTGCATAGTTTCTACAAAGTATTGTATTATGTTAAGCATTATATAAACATGTTTATTTGTCCACAAACATATAAAACCAAACCGGATGTTAACGTCCTTTAGTCCATAAAAAACGGTCACGAAATCTGGAAATAAACAAGTTGATTAAATTGAACAATTCAATGATTGCGGTATTAACTACAGTTTTATAAGCCATTGTACATGGTATTTATTTTTGTCAAGGTTAACGCTCAATATAGTCATTAACCCTTTGAATCACAATTAATTGAATGTGAATACACGCAGTATTGATATAAAAAATAAAAATAGATGATTCATGGAACGAAGAAGCCAGTGTAGATAATTTAAAGTATTTACAATGCTTTTAAATAAAAACAATATGGGTTCGATCGCTAAAAATAAAAACAACAAAAAACTTAACATGAATATTGAGGAAACTGGTCATAACAACAACATTAGTATGAATAATGATCTGTTTTATTTTGATATTTTCATATACACATTATACATACCAGTAACCCAGTAGAACTCAGAGTATAACTGCATTCAAATTTAAATAAGCTTCAAATTAATAATTCAACAAATTAAAATATATAAAACATAGAATTAAAACATAAATACAAATATTGTTTATAATGATAGAACGATTACAAAATGTAGTTATAGTGTGATATTCCCCATACCATTTCAAGGTGCCCAAACATAATACACCATTACACAATACACTATTTCACCATACGCCATACACCTCACCATAGGTACTGTGCCTGTCTCAAGTCTGAAACCTGTTATTCAGTGTTTGTCTATGTTTACTATCTTTCATGTTTGATTTTCGTTTATTGTTCTTTTCATGAATAAGGCAATTTTGTTCCCGTTTGAATTGTTTTAAATGTTGCCATTTTGGATTCTTTTACAACTGATTTATCATTATATGGTATGGCTCATTGTTGAAGGTCATACGATGAGCTATATTTTCCTATTTCATTTTTACTCTATTAAATAGTTGTCTCGTTGGAAAATATATCACATCTCTTTATTTTATATGGTCAAGATACATTGTTGTATTTATAGTGCTTGTAAAAACAGAAATATACTTTTTAGTTTGGGATTTTGTTTTATTAGAAATAAGAAGATGTCACGGTATGAGTGCCAGTGAGACAACTCTCCATCCAAGTGACAATGTGTTATAAGTAAACATTTTTAGGTCAAAGTACGGCCTTCAACATGGAGCCTGGGCCCACAACGAACAGCAAGCTATTAAGGGCCCCAAAATGAACAGTCTAAAACAATTCAAACAGGAAAACCACGGTCTAACCTATGTAAAAACGAAAATGAGAACCACTGAACAACAGCATCCTAATTAAAAACAGGCGCATAACAGGCCTGTTCCTTTCCTAACAGTCGGTGTTACATTTATAATAGAACATAAGAAAAAGTACATTTTAAATTTTTTACGAAGAATTTTTTTTTTCATAAAAAACATACGAAAAACGTTTTTAATGTTTTCGCTGATTTATTAAGAGTGTATCTGCTCAACATTTGCAAAACATCAGCACATGTATACACGAAACTCAACATTTAAAAAAACAAGACTAGTGTTTTTCTTTATCTAAAACCATGACTGTATAGTTTATCAAATGAATCGATAGTTTTTCTATAGCATAAAGGGAATAATTACTCGTTTTTCATTAATGAATTTGAGTATTTTTTTCAGATGTCCTCTGTGGAATGAACCAGTATTAATCAGTTGCACTAAGACAAGATTGATCAGTAGCGCTTATAACGCAATATAATATAGGAATATACAATCTAACACCGAAAGTCACTCTGGTTCGTTCCTTTAGAATAACTATCGCAGACATCTGAACAATTGTCGATTTGAAGGCTCATATCAAAGTGTACTGACCATATTAACCGATATTATCAAGTTTATTATCATTTTCCCAGTTTATCCAGGTACAATAGAAAAACTAGGCTAAATCGATCGTCCTGCTTATATTAATGTTACTATTATGGTGCGATGTCTGTGTCTGCACAGATTACAAACATCTTTTTTCTGGCATAAAAATCTATATTCTGTAAATTAGACAGACGGGGCTATCTGTGGTAGGTCACGTACTTTTACGATCTGTTAATTTACCGGATTGTGTCCTATTCAAAATCGTAACATGTTTTACTGAATCTGAAATTGCATGCCGGGATAGCAGGAGAAGAACCTTGTCTTGATGACACGCTCGCTCCATTCACAATTGATGCACTTTTGTTGACTGATTTACGAATATTTTAGCTCAATACCTGCTATAACAAGTATATGAAACCGAACTATTCTATAAGTCTTGTAGTGGCCATCACAAATTGTTAAGTTGTACAGGACCGTTTAGAGACATGTCAAAGGCAGATCTAGACATTTTTCAAAAGGCTGTTCTTAACCCCGGTAGAAATTGAGGTTCAAACTAAATGTCCCCATTCAAATTCATTGATCGCCAAATAAGGGGGTTCCTTCCCTCAAATCCCTCCCTTTTAGTCCGCCACTGCATGTTAACTGTGTCATACAGAGTGATTGGCATAAAGTCACTATGTACAACCTAACATTACTTATATTTTATTTATTTTTTTATCATTCAGTATTCAATTGAGTACCCTTTTCAACGCTGGATAAAATAGGCTCGTCAATTCATAGCAGGTGTACGATAATTTATGGTTCTATTGCGTCCTTGGGTTTCATTGAAATTGGCATTTTATAGACTGATTCTGAGTTTTAATATATTTATAAGTTAAATATCGGTAACTAGAAATAAGAATATGTGGTATGAGTGCCAAGAGAACTCTCCATCCAAGTCACAATTTGAAAAAAAGTAAACCATTATAGGTTATTACGATGGCCGAAGTAAGCCGACAAAAATACAATTTAAACTTTATATAGTACTGTACAGAAAGTTTGTACATAGTACTTTCTTGTCGTTTTACTTCCTTATTAAAAGATAGTACTCTGTACAGAAAGTTTGTACATATAGTACTATCTTGTTGTTTTACTTCCGGGTAAAAAGATAGTACTCTGTACAGAAAGTTTGTACATACTAGTAGTACTATCTTGTTGTTTTACTTCCTTATTAAAAGATAGTACTCTGTACAGAAGTTGGTACATGTACATAGTACTATCTTGTTGTTTTACTTCTGGGTAAAAAGATAGTACTCTGTACAGAAAGTTGGTACATGTACATAGTACTATCTTGTTGTTTTACTTCTGGGTAAAAAGATAGTACTCTGTACAGACAAGTTTGTGTAGTGTACTATCTTTTTATGGGATCAGAAAGTACAAGAGAAGAGTTTGTGAAGACTGGCTATTTGATTTATCGACGTATTTTTATCTGGTTCTTTCATCATGTTCATTGACTTTCATGATAAATTGTTAGGGGAATGCTAGATATAAAACAGTTGGCAAATAAAGTATGTGCAATTCTTCAGAGTCACACACGTAGAAATGAAACTTTACTCATTTACATAGAACTCTGGTCATGTGATTACTGAGCTTACTGTATTCAATGAGAAATACAAAAGCATGCACACATGACCAGAGTTATTTAAATGAGTAAAGTCACATGGTACAATGAAACAGGTTTAGAGCACATGTCTAATGTTTTTGTTATGAATGGAAGGCCGTGGCGTTACACTTCTCATACTTACTCCATTGAGTATCTTATAATAAAAAAAAAATAGAAGTAACATAGAGACCTAATGAGTAACTTTTTTGATTATAGGTTCAAAATTATGTTATTCATAGTCAGAGTTCGTATATATACAGGAAGAAAAAAAATATTTATTTTTAAAAATGAATTTTTAAGACTTATTTTCTGAAGATTTATAGAAGTCAAACGGACTGTAATAATAAATACTATGGTATGATTGCCAATGAGACTACTGTAACAACTGAGATATGTATGTTATCCACTTTATATGTCTACGTAATAAGATTTACCCATATCCTTTTTATATATAAAAGGCACTGACAAAAACATGGTTAATAGATAGAAATGACAATAATTTTGTATAAAAATGACACCTAACATCAACGTATTCCAACATCAATCCGAATTCCGATAGCAAACAATCTTAATCGGAAGACTCCGTTTACATACTATAAGTACTTTATTGTAATTATATAACAAAATATTGATCACATGATTCTAGTATTACTAGGCTTGCAATTGCTTTACATCAATCCGACACTAATATAGTGTTTCGGCGGTTTTTGTATTATATGCTAATGATAAATGTATAACATTTATGAAAGGGTTTAAGCATTTTAGGCCCGCCATCATCAGGGATTTACCTATATCAATTTATTTTAATTTTGTCGTTGTAAATAGATCTGCAATATTTTTATGCTTTTTATAAAAGAGGGACGAAAGATACCAAAGGGACAGTCAAACTCATAAATCTAAAACAAACTGACAACGCCATGGCTAAAAATGAAAACGACAAACAGAAAAACAATAGTACACATGACACAACATAGAAAACTAAAGAATAAACAACCCGAACCCCACCAAAAACTAGGGGTGATCTCAGGTGTTCCGGAAGGGTAAGCAGATCCTGCTCCACATGTGGCACCCGTCGTGTTGCTTATGTGATTACAAATCCGGTAAATTGTCTAATTCTGTAGGTCACATTCATGAAAGGGAAGGGAATTGTAGTTACGACGTAAGGAACATATCCGATATCATTTGTGAAACGGTTATTCCATAACGGTCAACCAACTCGTGATGGCTTCCGTAAAATTTACGAAGGGATGATTTCAACTTCACCATTTGGAACTCTTGGTTTAATAGCTTCCTTGTGAGCAGTAATCCTCTATCAAGAAAATCATGATAGGAAATGCAAGCACGGGAATATCGTATCAATTTCGAGATATATACCCCGTATGCAGGTGCTGCTGGAATGTTGCTACTTAGAAATGGAAAGTTCACAATTGGAAAGCCGAAATCATCTCTTTTGTCGTAAAGTTTTGTTTTCAACCGACTCTCATTGTCAATTTCTAGATGTAAGTCAAGATATGAAGCCGACTTAACTGTATCTGTAGTATCCTTTATCTCCAATTCGATGGGATAGATGCGTTCCACATAGTCACCAAATTTAGAATTGTGTAGTGAAAGAACGTCATCTATATAGCGGAAAGTAGAGTTAAAGGATATAAGCTATTATTGGTTTGCTTGAAAATAGTTCGTTGCAAACTGCATCCTGTTTTTAGTAGATCCCAATGTTTATTAATGCATTGTTTTAATCTATGAATGCATGGATTATATTGCGTTGCCAATACTAAAGGAATTTCCTTTGTGTTTTGTTTGGCCTTTTTCTGATTAAATCAGATCTATTACATGATAAGGCCTCAGTTATGTACTTTTCGATTTCAATCTCCTTATATCCTCTCTTTATTAAGTTCAATCTGAACTGTAACAAAATATATTGTAAATCAACATCATCATTTGTTGTTCTAATGTATCTGATTACTTCGCCCTGGGTAAACCCTGCAAACACATGTCTACTGTGACAGCTTTTACGAGCTAGATAAAGGAAGGCATTTGTCGGTTTAAAGTTTTTTTAAATATTAACATAAAAAAATATTATTTCTTTAGATGAGAATTCTAGTGTGAATTTCAGGAACGGATGATGAATATTTGCTAACTCTAGCAAATCCTTTATTTCCTTCGAATCGCCGTGATATATTAATATAATATCATACGGTGGCAGAATGCGGCAATGAAAGAAAAAAACATTATGTTGTTCCCTCAAGATGCTATGTCGTTCCCTCAAGATGCTTTGTCGTTCCAACAAAATAGTTATCTCGTTCCCTCAAGATACTATGTCGTTCCCTCAAGATAGTTATCTCGTTCCCTCAAGATACTATGTCGTTCCCTCAAGATGCTATGTCGTTCCCCAAGATAGTTATCCCGTTCCCTCAAGATACTATGTCGTTCCATCAAGATACTATGTCGTTCCCTCAAGATAGTTATCTCGTTCCCTCAAGATAGTTATCTCGTTCCCTCAAGATAGTTATCTCTTTCCCTCAACATAGCAATACAATTATATTAATTTATTCTTTATTTCCAACTTCGAAACGGTGGAGTAAAGATCTTGAGGGAACAACATAACATCTTGAGGGAACGACATAGTATCTTGAGGGAACGAGATAACTATCTTGAGGGAACGAGATAACTATCTTGAGGGAATAAGATAACTATCTTGTGGGAACGACATAGCATCTTGAGTGAACGACATAGTATCTTGAGGGAACAACATAATTTTTTTTTCTTTCTTGGCCACATTCTGCCACCGTAATATCATCACGATACCTTCCATAGAAAAATATATTTTTTCTATGTTCAAACTTTCAAATTCTTTCTTTCATAAATTTATACATGAGTATATCTAAAATTGATCTGAGGAGATAGATTATAACATCTGTCGGTGGGCATTTGATTTTGACTATTTATGTTTACAGTTTTGGTCGATATCTATATATAACTTGTTTCCCAACAATAAAGATGTTTCAAATTGATACTGGTAAAGGAACAACTTCCCCAAAAACAATAAACATTAGACAATAAGAGACCAATAAGCAATCTTCATAATAAGACAGGAGATTGAAAAGCGTCATGGTCGTTAAGAAAACTGACAAGGTACATTCGGTCCGATGATATTTATTAACAAATATTTGGCAAAATACACGTGACCAGGTGATATTCATAAAGTACATGGAATATTTTGATAGTTGTAAAAAGTCTGTTGGCATGGCACGGTACAGTCGATTTGGTGATATTTGTACAAAGAGACTGTGGGTATAGTACACAGTCTATCTAATGATATTTGTAAAGAGACTGCATGTCTGTTAAGAGTAAAACTCACAATTTAATGTTAAACTCTGTTAAACTCTGTTAAATATACAGATTTTTGCCATATTATGAGAACCACATCAAAAAAAAGAAAAGTGTCTGACAAAATGATATCTATCATAGAACATTTTCCACCAGTAAAAAAAATGCATAGCTTGCGCAGTTTTAAGTAAAACGAAAAGGTGTCTCGCAAGTATGTGGTTTTTATGCTTGTACGCAAAGCAATATTTTGGATAAAAGGCTAAAAACATTTTTATATATGATTTAAAGGACACAAAATAGTACTTTGGTTCTAAAAAAATAATTGTCATTGATAAATATTTCATAATTGTTATATAAGTTGAGTAATACCACATTTTAATGAATATTAGGGGAATGCAGTCTGTTAATGGGTTGGACAATTTAAATCGTGTCAGTTAAGAGTTATTTAGCCACGACAATAGACTTACTACCTTTAGTTTATATTTTCACATTGAAAAAAATGAGATGTACTTGTGACGAAAAAATTACAATACGGTGCAACAGTATCCTTATAGAAAGAGAACTTTAATTTTAATTTTATTTCTTTGCATTTCATTGAAGGGTGTGTCACTTCAATATAGCGTTATATGGACTGATTGGCCGCTCGAATTCGCACGAATTTATTATTTACGCCAAGTTATCAATCAGCCTTATTTTTTTTTGTCTGTTCAAAGTCTGTAACATCTATGAATCTGTCATGTGTTGCAATGCAGCTGGTTAAATTCCATGCGTTTTCTTTGAAATACTAAGGCTTTTCTACCTCAGGAATAGATTACCTTATGCCGGCGTCACACATTGGCGTATAGACCGGCGTACACCAAACGTACAGAGAAAATTGTCAAAGTCGGTATACGTTAGTTGCATGCCATAGGAACTCTTAGCAATCGTTCAAAGCGCGTTGCATAAGTTTGTAGTACGTCGAAATACAAAGGTAAAATTGAGAAATGAAATGGGGAATGTGTCAAAGCGACAACAACCCGACCATAGAGCAGGCCAAGGCCACCAATGGGTCTTCAATGTAGAGAGAAACTCCCGCACCCGTAGTCGTCCTTCAGCTGGCCCATTAAAAAATATGTATACTAGATCACACGTTACAAATATGATGGACAGGTTAAATGCATCCAAAATTACTAGCGTATTGGCAGCGTAAATGATTTTGAACACGCCAGTGGTATACGCTGATGTGTGACGCCGGTATTAGTTGTGTTTCCTCAATGCTTTTCAACTTCGTATTTTATTTGGCCTTTTAAACATTTTTTTCGTCACTGATGAGTTTTTCGTAGACGAAACGCGTGTCTGGCCTAAATATAAGGCGTAAAAATAAAATTTCAATCCTGGTTTCTATGAGAAGTTTATTTCCGGTATGTATTGTCTTTTGAAATTAATATTACTTTGATATTACACTTTTTGAAACCATTTCTATCAATTTTCAGATTCCATTGTCTAAACTTATGTTTCATTGTTCATGTGTTGTTTCCATATATTCTAGCCACTAATCTTGAGTCTATCCCTTCATTCAGATAACACCCCATATAGCAATTAAATTATGCTTGTAATGTCATTCATAACTCTTAACAGACCAATTAACAGACCGAGTTTTATACATCCGACCCATTAACAGACCACATTTTTATCAAAAATTGATTTATGTCACCAAAATACAGTTTTTCGTGTAGATTTTTCACATATTGATGTTAATATGGTAAACAAACATAATGCCTGTCTTTTTTCGATGTTCAAAATATTGCATGCAAGTAAACTCAACCAACTTGTCATTTATGTGTACATTTTGTGTGTGTAAGATGTGTATAAATTTACTGATGAGTAACTCGCCTTTTCATTTTATAGATCGTTTATTGAAGCTAGAAAAAAAAAATTACACCACTGGATTCAGTACTCAAAATCGTTTTGTCAGACATGAATAGTTTTTATGATATAAATATAATTAAAAATTTATACAATGAAACATACTGACCTTGCAATGATTTTCTCGATAACACCTGATTAACAGACTTTAGCCAACCCGATTAACAGACCAACCGCCGATATAGCCGCATACTCAATATAGATTAACCGACCAAACTCTCGGTTAGCCGAGTGTCGGCCGTGATGTTGGCAGGGTATAGTCGGTCTGTTGACATTTGTATAAACAGACTGATGGCATGGTACAGTCGATCTTATGATATTTGTAGAGAGACTGCATGTTGGCATTGTTCAGTCGGTCTGGTGATATTTGTATAAACAGACTGTTGGCATGGTACACAGTCGATCTAATGATATTTGTATTTTTTAAGACTGTTGGCATGGTACACAGTCGATCTAATGATATTTGTATTATTTAACAGACTTTTGGCATGGTACATGTACACATTCGATCTAATGATATTTGTAGGGAGACAGTCAATGTTGGCATTGTACAGTCGGTCTGGTGATATTTGTAATGATACTATTATCAAGGTCCTGTCGACCTGATGATATTTGTATAGACTGTTTTCATCGCTACGAATAAGTAAATGATGGATTCTCGGATGAAAATATATAAGCCTATATGATAGAACATTATCCTTAGATTAAGTTTGCTGTCTTTAATTTCTCCCTAGGGAAAAAGGTTGTCAAAAATTTCCCTCAAGAAAATGATAGTTTAAAAAATTGGTAAATTGGGAAATGGTATCTGAAAATTTTTCCTCACAAGAAAAAGAATTTTCTCAACGGAAAATTTGTTGCAGCAAATTTTCTCACAGGGAAAGGGATTCCCGCAAAGGAAACACTCATGCAGCTCATTTCCTATGGTAAATTCTTCAGGAAAAATCTGTTTCCGTTAGGAAAATTTTATTTCCCTCGAGAAAAACAACTTTTTCTCCGATAAAATTTGGAATCAAAAGGGACATAACTATTTCAACAGTGGTTTCTAAGGACAAATATAAGGGATCCAATACTAACCAAGTTATCAACTTCATTTTGACCTACCTTAAGGTGATAATTTTGGCACTGGAATTGCAAACTTGTCCGGACACTGTTAAAGTTCCAAGAACAACTTTCACTCGTTATCTTTTTTTTTTGTTCAATGAATTGAGCATAAGGTGGCAATTTCGTTTTATGATCGACAAGAAACTGTGTTTGGAAGTATATATATTTAGAGTACATAGTTTATGGTGAGTTATGAGTTCCAGAATGAGGACAATTATAGACTATTTTTTATTTAGAATCCAATGGAATTAAATTATAAGGTTGTGTAACAACAAAAATTATTAACTGAAATAGTTTTCCCCGTATTTCCTAATCGGTATAGATCAAAGAAATAAATCTTATTCAATTACACTCGACTTTCTTTATTTTTATCAGATCTAGTTTATATTCTGATGCATCCCTCCGGTTATTGATTGTGTCCCAACACGGAAGTGCAAGAACTCATTTGATTGGATGGTCTGTTAATCTACGTCATTATCGACTTTGCAAGAAAAAAAGATCAAGGTTAATTAGGACGCATTTCCCAACAGAAATCAATTAAGGAGAACATTTCAAAGATCCAACATTAAGAGCAGACAGAAAAAAATGTCAGTCATTTTACATTGTCGGTTTCACAAAGAGTACCGCTGCGCAGACTTTAATTTGCTATTTAATACGGATGCTAGCTTAAAATATAAAAGTTAGATTCAGGTAAAAAAGTACTGAAAGTACTTAAACGTGTCAGGTGGTTGCTTGTTGGGTCAATCAACTTTATTTGCGTACGTGTAAAATTAGTTCAGTCACATATTATTTATAATTTTAAAAATGCAATGCCCGACCTTTGGCGAGAATATAACAAACCATTTGCATCCTTTCATATTTGTTTTTCATGTTTGAGTCTCGAACTCCAGTTTCGACGTTGTTATGCGGTGCTTAAACATACAGATAAAACTCTACATATCGGCGGCAACCAGCTTTTTTAACTATATTTTTATTATCAGCATTCTTGTTGGTTTTTGTTTGAGTTTAATTCAGATGTTTTGTCATAATTTTAGTCATTAGTAAATTTTACAAATACTATTTTAACCAATGATATTGCTACCTATGTACACGTATTAGTAGATATTTTAACGAAAATCTTTTCCAAAATCACGAAAATAACAATTGAATTCATTATTGAAACAATATTCGATTGTGGAGAAAATAGTACTGGATTCTGGCCATGAAGCGTCATTCGGCTTATATAGTATTAATACCACTTAATAGTATTATATATAAATGTGATAACGTGATAATATTAGCTCAGTAACTATGGTAATATATCGGTCATTGTGTTGTACTAATAGTTAGTTACTCGAACCAAGTGGATCCTGTTTATTTAATGAATGGCTATTATCTATTTTGAATTTATTGAACCATTAAACTAATTTTTGACTCTTCTCATTGAATATTCGCGGATTATTCAACGAGAAGAGTCAAAAATTAGTTTTATGGTTCAATAAAGTCAAAATAAATTATTGCCATTCATTATAAATAAATTTCTATTAAAAATAAGGCTCAAAGAACTTTTTGTATTTTTTATATTAACAATAACAACGTACACACATGTTGGCGTATGAACACACAACGTCAGAGTGGGCGTGTCGCCATCAAAATTGACAACATTGAAAATAAAACTAATAATTTTAACCAATCAGAAGACAGTAAAACCACCAAATTTATTTATTCCACGTTCGACTCGTGTTTTAATGCCCAACTTAGTAGCAGTATGTTTCTCGAAGTTGTGCGTCCGTTTTTTTGTCCGTCTGTCCCGCTTCATGGTAATGTTTTTGGTCAAGGCAGTTTTTGATAAAGTTGTAGTCCAATCAACTTGAAACTTTAAGTACACATATGTTGCCTATGATATGATCTTTCTAATTTTTCATGCCAAATTGAGAGCTTTGGTCCCAATTTCCACTGAACATAGAAAATACAAGTTCGATTGGGGCAACCGTGTACTATGGGCAAATTCTTGGTTTTTAACTTAGATCCAGGCATGAAAAAGCGAAGGTAAACAAGGTGACCTACCGAGTTACACTGATCATGGGTCTGTACTGACATTAGTAAAATACTACGGGTGCCAAATGTGGAGTAGGATCTGTTCAATATGCGGACCACGTGATATCAACCCCGGTTTTTTATTGCTCAGTCTTTTGGTTGTAAGGGTATTTGTCTTTTTCGTCTTTTTCCGTTTTTTTGTCATGGCGTTTTCAGTTTGTTTTCGATTAATTGTCTTGAGATAAGTTGTTTTTAATCAACCTTTAACAATGATTCCTCGACGCAAACAGACTAGCATGAAATGGTTTAATCTCTAAATAAGTTTTTCAACCCTTCAGAAGTACATACTTTTATTTATTTAAGTAGACTTTTTCGCCTTTGTTCAATGTGTTGTCATATGTAAGACCATATAAAACAATCCATTATAAGATCACTGTAATGATAAACCTCATGATCCCGGAATAAACTTTTAGTTTGCGATAATCTATATAAATATGGTTGTTGGTTTATTAGTTTTTCAGCTCTTAATTGATTTTATTTCATCTATTTTTTTAATCATTTTTTTCATTTCCTCGGTGTAATGGTTGGCTTTGACTTAACGAAAGACCTTAGCTATCTAGCATGCATAAAGTACATTTATGCATTTATTTCTAAAATATACATTTTGAAATTATCAACTGCACTATTACACTGTAATAATATACATAATATAGCATCAATATATCACTTTAATGCAATTGTACTTTACAAAAACTTCCATTAGATGCATTTTAAAATTCCAGTTTGAGCTGAGTAAAAGACTCGAGTCACTGAAAATTTATGAGGTATACAATTACAGATGGTCTGGATTGGTGGGAGAGTCTTTAATTTCTGTATTCAAAAACAATTAGCTATTTTCTTTATGTTTAAAATAATGCTCATTCTGTAAAATTCTTATCTGCTCATGTACATGATTTACATTTATATATATTCGGCAGCAATTATATCTTTCTTTTCTTCTGTTATATCCTTCATTCCTGTAATCAATATTGTGTAACTTAATTCTTATATTTTCAACATTTATTCTTTATTCTAACCTTTGAATCCCATCATTCTCTTTTCTATCAATTTTTGCATATTTTTCTCTATTTGTTGTATAATTATAATTGTTTACCATTGTTTTCTATTCCATCAATGTTTGCATATTTTTCTCTATTTGTTGTATTGTTTGCCATTGTTTTCTATTCCATCAATGTTTGCATATTTTTCTCTATTTGTTGTATTGTTTGCCGCAATGTTTTCTATTCTATAAGATTTGGCATATTTTCTCTATTTGTTGTATTGTTTGCAATTGTTTTCTATTCTATATGATTTGGCATATTTTCTCTATTTGTTGTATTGTTTGCAATTGTTTTCTATTCTATATGATTTGGCATATTTTACCTTTTTTTGTGTAGTGTTTGCCATTGTTTTCTATTATATCAATGTTTACATATTTTTCTCTCTTTGTTGTAGTGTTTGCCACTGTTCTCTATTTTATCAATGTTTGCATATTTTTCTCTATTTGTTGTAGTGTTTGCCATTGTTTTCTATTCCATCAATGTTTACATATTTTTCTCTATTTGTTGTATTGTTTGCCATTGTTTTCTATTCCATCAATGTTTACATATTTTTCTCTATTTGTTGTATTGTTTGTCATTGTTTTCTATTCTATCAATGTTTACATATTTTTCTTTATTTGTTGTATTGTTTGTCATTGTTTCTATTCTATCAATGTTTGCATATTTTTCTCTATTTGTTGTATTGTTTGCCATTGTTTTCTATTCTATCAATGTTTGCATATTTTTCTTTATTTGTTGTATTGTTTTCCATTGTTTTCTATTCTATCAATGTTTACATATTTTTCTCTATTTGTTGTATTGTTTGCCATTGTTTCTATTCTATCAATGTTTGCATATTTTTCTTTATTTGTTGTATTGTTTTCCATTGTTTTCTATTCCATCAATGTTTGCATATTTTTCTCTATTTGTTGTAGTGTTTGCCATTGTTTTCTATTCTATCAATGTTTGCATATTTTTCTCTATTTTTACATATTTTTACATCAATGTTTACATCTTTTTCTCTATTTGTTGTATTGTTTGTCATTGATTTTTTCCATCAATGTTTTGCATTTTATTCTCTTTATTTATTCTATCAATGTTTACATATTTTTCTTTATTTGTTGATTGTTTGTCATTGTTTCTATTCATTGTTTGCATATTTTTTTCTATTTTTGTATTGTTTTGTTCATTGTTTTCTATTTCTTCAATTTGTTGCATATTTTTCTCTATTGTTTGTATTGTTTTCCATTGTTTTCTATTCTATCAATGTTTGCATTTTTTCTATCATATGTTTGTAGTTTTGCCATGTTTTTCTATTCCATCAATGTTTTGCATATTTTTCTCTTTTGTTGTATTGTTTGTCATTGTTTTCTATTCTATCAATGTTTGCTATTTTTTCTATTTATGTTTATATTTTTCCATTGTGTTTCTATTTCTATCATGTTTTACATATTTTTCTCTATTTGTTGTATTGTTTGCCATTGTTTTCTATTCTATCAATGTTTAGCATTTTTTGTTTTCCTATTTTGTTGTTATTGTTTTCCATTGTTTTTCTATTCTATCATGTTTGCATTTTCTATTTTCATTTATATTTTGTTTATTGTTTTGTCCATTGTTTCTATTCTATCAATGTTTACAATTTTTCTCTTATTTGTTGTATTGTTTGTCATTGTTTTTCTATTCTATCAATGTTTGTTCATTTTTGTTCTCCTATTTGTTTGTATTGTTTGTCATTGTTTTCTATTCATCAATTGTTTTACATATTTTTTCTCTATTTGTTTGTATTGTTTGCCATTGTTTTCTATTCTATCAATGTTTGCATATTTTTCTCTATTTGTTGTATGTTTGCCATTGTTTTCTATTCTATCAATGTTTGCATATTTTTTCTTTATTTTGTTGTATTGTTTGCTCATTGTTTTCTATTCTATCAATGTTTTACATATTTTCTTTTCTATTTGTTGTATTGTTTGCATTGTTTTCTATTCTATTCAATGTTTGCATGTTTTCACAATCTTTTTGTTTTGTATGTTTGCCATTGTTTTCTATTCCATCAATGTTTGCATATTTTTCTTTTGTTTTGTTATTGTTTGTCACATGTTTTTTATCTATCATTGTTTGATATATTTTCTTTATTTGTTTATTGTTTGTCATTGTTTTTCTATGTTCTATCAATGTTTGCATATTTTCATTTCTTTTTGTTGTATTGTTTTGTCATTGTTTTCTATTCTATCAATGTTTCATATTTTTCTCTATTTGTTGTATGTTTTGTCATTGTTTTTTAGTTTACATATTTCTTTTGCATTTTTTTTCTATTTTTGTTTGTATGTTTTCATTTTTTTTTTTTCCATCATGTTTACATATTTTTCTCATTTGTTGTATTGTTTGTCATTGTTTTCTATTCTATAATGTTTACATATTTTTCTCTATTTGTTGTATTGTTTGCATTGTTTTCTATTCATCATTTCAATTTCTATTGTTTATGTTGCATTTTCACATCAATTTTATATTTTTCTCTATTTGTTGTATTGTTTGTCATTGTTTTTCTATTCTATCAATGTTTGCATATTTTTTCTCTATTTGTTGTATTGTTTGCCATTGTTTTCTATTCATCAATGTTTACATATTTTTCTCTATTTGTTGTATTGTTTGCCATTGTTTCTATTCTCATCAATGTTTACATATTTTTCTCTATTTGTTGTATGTGTTTGCCATTGTTTTCTATTCATCAATGTTTGCATATTTTTCTCTATTTGTTGTAGTGTTTGTCCATTGTTTTCTATTCTATCAATGTTTGACATATTTTCTCTTATTTGTTGTATTGTTTGTCATTGTTTTCTATTCTATCAATGTTTACATATTTTTCTTTATTTGTTGTATTGTTTGCCATTGTTTTCTATTCTATCAATGTTTACATATTTTTCTCTATTTGTTGTATTGTTTGCCATTGTTTTCTATTCATCAATGTTTACATATTTTTCTTTTTTGTTGTATTGTTTTCCATTGTTTTTATTCCTATCAATGTTTACATATTTTTCTCTATTTGTTGTATTGTTTGCCATTGTTTTCTATTCTATCAATGTTTACATATTTTTCTCTATTTGTTGTATTGTTTGCCATTGTTTTCTATTCTATCAATGTTTGCATATTTTTCTCTATTTGTTGTATTGTTTGCATTGTTTTCTATTCTATCAATGTTTACATATTTTTCTCTATTTGTTGTATTGTTTGCCATTGTTTTCTATTCTATCAATGTTTACATATTTTTCTTATTTGTTGTATGTTTGCCATTGTTTCTATTCCATCAATGTTTATATTTTTCTTATTTGTTGTATGTTTGCATTGTTTCTATTCAATCAATGTTTAATATTTTTCTTATTTGTTGTATTGTTTGCCATTGTTTTCTATTCTATCAATGTTTACATATTTTTCTCTATTTGTTGTATTGTTTGCCATTGTTTTCTATTCTATCAATGTTTACATATTTTTCTCTATTTGTTGTATTGTTTGCCATTGTTTTCTATTCTATCAATGTTTACATATTTTTCTCTATTTGTTGTATTGTTTGCCAATTGTTTTCTATTCTATCAATGTTTACATATTTTCTCCTATTTGTTGTATTGTTTGCCGCAATGTTTCTATTCTATCAATGTTTACATATTTTTCTCTATTTGTTGTATTGTTTGCCGCAATGTTCTCTATTTCATCAATGTTTATATTTTTCTCTATTTGTTGTATTGTTTGCCAATTGTTCTCTATTCTATCAATGTTTCATATTTTTCTCTATTTGTTGTATTGTTTGCCATGTTTCTATTCTATCAATGTTTGAATATTTTTCTCTATTTGTTGTATTGTTTGCCATTGTTCTCTATTCTATCAATGTTTGCATATTTTTCTCTATTTTGTTGTATTGTTGGCGCAATGTTTTCTATTCTATCAATGTTTGCATATTTTTCTCTTTTTGTTGTATTGTTGGCCGCAATGTTTTCTATTCTATCAATGTTTGCATATTTTTCTCTATTTGTTGTATTGTTTGCATTGTTTTCTATATCATGTTTGCATATTTTTCTCTATTTGTTGTATTGTTTGTCCATTGTTTTCAATGTTTGCATATTTTTCTCTATTTGTTGTATTGTTTGTCATTGTTTCAATGTTTGCATATTTTTCTCTATTTGTTGTATTGTTTGTCATTGTTTTCAATTTTTGCATATTTTTCCTCGATTCACTTTATTATTAGCCATTGTTTCTCTATTCTATAAACCTCCTCAAGCTCCTCATAACAATTTAGGCACAGACATAATAGAAACAGTATTGTTTCTGTCTTTACAATGATCAAGTTGCTTATTTACAGGGTCGTTTTTGTCTTCAAGTGCATACGTTAATAACTGAAACAATTGATTCAGTTTTTAAAGTACATCAAATCATTGCCCTCTATTGATTAAAATAAAGAATGGTTTCAAATAACATCCGGGTGCTGCTTATAAATGGGTTTATTAGACTAATGGATGACATCAAAAATGACAAATGAAATGAATTATGTAACTCGAGCATCTTTTCAACTGGTCTAAATCCAGAGTACATGAAATATGTACTCTGAAACTTCAAAGCTAAATTTTGTAACTTTTATAGGATTGATGATTGTAGACATTACATCATATATTTTTCAACCAAAGTTATCCAGGTGGGCGATATCGGCCTCAAACGAGCCTCAAGTTACGGTTTATTTCTTAAATGCCATATATAAAAAAAAGATGTGGAACGAATGTCAATGAAAACCCACTAAATATTTATGAAACATCAACTCTCTAGCATTGCTCAATTGACGTATAAGTTAACATATAACGGTCACATTACAGCCTTCCATAATTAGTAAAACCCACACTGCATAGTGAGCTATAAAATGGGGATCTCGTAAGTTTTACCTAATATAGTTATGTTGCGATGTTATACTATAGTCTCAGAAAAAGGGAGAAGGTTTGGTACCATTAAAACGTTTAATTCCGCTGCAAATGTTTGCACATGTCCTAAGTCAGGAATCTGATGTACAGTAATTGTTGTTTGTTTATGTAATTTATACGCGTTTCTCGTTTCTCGTTTTTTTTTAAATAGATTAGACCGTTGGTTTTCCCGTTTGAATGGTTTTATACTAGTAATTTTGGGGCCCTTTATAGCTTGTTGTTCGGTGTGTCCAAGGCTCTGTGTTGAAGACTGTACCTTGACCTATAATGGTTTACTTTTACAAATTGCTATTTGGATGGAGAGTTGTCTCATTGGCACTTATACCACATCTTCCTATATCTATTTCGCCAATGTTTGCCTCTAATATAACCAATATTATATGAAAATGTTTTGTCCTCCAATTCCCAAAAGTTTTGTTTCCTAAAATTTATCTGATATGGTAATTTCATCAACGTTTGGCTCTTACAAAATTTTACAAGTTCACTTGATATTGCACTTTTGCCAACGTTTGGACCTCCAATCTGTACTTAATATGTCAAGTTTCGATGATCAAATTATTCTTAATTTGATCAATATGTGACCCTCGAATATTAACTTATTATATGGTTATTTTGTCAATCTTTGAGAACAAGCAAACCTGCTAATATAGATCGATTCGCTAATGTTCGGTGCTTGAGTACTTTCTACATTTGGTACATTTGGATTGTGTCTAAGTGTGCATTGCTCGAGTACTTTCTTCATTTGGTATATTTGAATAGCGTCTATATTCAGTTCTCTCTGTACTCTCTGCTTTAACTCGGTCAATATATTGCTTCTTCTTATTGGGACGACAAACGCCCTTTCTATTTTGATTTTCATTTTCATAAAAAAACCAACTTGAAATGTCAACAACAAAAAAGAAAAAAAAAAGCGATACATATGATAATTAGTATAGCCTCTTGAAATATGGCGAATTTAGTCGGAGGCGTTTTAAATCTGAACAGTGACTTATCTGCCCTTTGATTTATATGTGGCAGCTGATTAGATATAATATACACGGAAGTGAACAACTCGCCAGTGCATAACTGGAGCTTGGAGCTCAGGAAATCCTAAAAGTATAGACAAAGAAAATAAAATTAATAAACGAAACTATCCTCTCATCTGTTCAGCCATGATAGACAGTTTAATGGACGGCACAACTGCAATCAATTTGCTTCTGTAGTTCTCAGGAACAATTCCAACATTTTCATTTTACGCCTTTAATCACGCCATATCATGAATGAAAGAATTTCTTGAAACGTGCGTCAATTCATGATTATATAATATCATCCACGATGTCTAAAATTAACTTCCAAAAGTTATTTCTGATACATCATTTAAACTCTCTGACTTTCAGATAATATGTGTTACTATTTATAGAAGAACATTGATTAACTACATGTACTTCAAAGCGACCAGGTGAATAACTGAATAGGTTCACTATCATTAATATTCCCGTTGTAATAGATATATTATAAGTAAAGAGGTAGATTTTCGAGATTCATTTGGAAGTACATTGTAAGATAAGCTTAGTGGTGGGTCGTTAATCATCTCCAAGAATCGATGCACACATGAAATCGTTCCTCACTCGTGTTTAGACTTTGGACGATTAAGAGCAATTGAAATGTGTAAAAACAAAAATCCTTTTTAAAGGCTTTATATTGTCCCCTAAATGTTTAGTTTGCAAAAACGTCTCTTTGGGATGTTGTCTTATCTACCGCTATGTTTACCCAACAGCTCCTATTCATATACTAGTATGCCGTATCTTGTACTCAGAGGCTAGTCAATGGTTTTAATAGTTAACCAGTGATCCCGTTGCTGTTCAATGAAGGTGAAAGGTTTTCAGTCATTCTTTGAGCTGGCCACAATCCTGATTGTTGATAAATGATGATAACAGCCGGTCAGCCATAATCCTGATTGTTGACAAATGATGATAACAGCCGGTCAATCATAATCCTGAGTGTTGACAAATGATGACAATAGCCGGTCAGCCATAATCCTGATTGCGGACCAATGATGATAACAGCCGGTCAGCCATGATCCTGATTGCGGCCTAATAATGAAAACCGCCGGTCAGCCATGATCCTGATTGCGGCCTAATGATAAAAACAGCCGGTCATCATTCTGTGAACTGGTAAATGTAGGCGATCAGTCAAAAACACAGGCAGTACGTGTATTACTACGTTTTAGTTGTACATTTCAAGTTCTTTAGTTTATGAGTACATATACATCTATTGTGAGTATATTTTTACCCCTCCTTCAAAACACATCAGAGTGATCTCAGAGTAATTTCCGTTAATATTTTAAATAGAGATAATTTCTGTCTGATATTTCTTATTTACCACTGGTCATATCGGTTCTTAAAATGAACTTAATGTACCATGTCATAGAGGAACCTATGTGACCTTTTCTGTTAGATATAGTCCGTTCTGATACTTAGTACGATAGGGTCAAGTGGCAAAAAAGAGGAACCTGTACGTCACAGACGGTTCTATATATAGATTTGTACACACTCCAACCTACATAATAACGTCACTATGATCATGCAGTACCTAGCTTCATGTTCATATGATGATAAAGCTATGACTTGGAAATTGTAGTCAGTCAAACACGACCAAAGCCAATAGTCTAGTCTAGTCTAAGAAGTTTTATATCCTTGTATTTATGTATAACAATGACAATGGATATTATCGGATATGTGAGCCTAAAATAAAAGGTGAATATTGGTATCAAATATGCAAATTCTTTTGATACAGGTTTGAGTCAAGAACCCAGGGGCGGATGCAGGAATTTTCGAAAGGGGGGTGCTAACCCAGGGCACCCAGGGCAAAGGGGGGGTGCAAAACATATGTCCCGATACAAATGCATTGATCGGCAAAAATAAAGGGGGGTGCGCACCCCCGGAACCCCCCCCCCCCCCTGGATCCGCCACTGGAACCTGTATGATTGGGTGATTGTCGTTTGTTGTTATTTATTATATATCTCAAAGGTTAGGAGGATAATATACTCCATTACAGTAGGCTCATTCGCAATTGCTTTGTTCAAAAATTAGGCCGTAAAGGCGTATTTTTCTCGTTTAACCTTTGTCATGTCGTGACATTTTATAGCTCACTATGCAGTGTGGGTTTTACTAATTATTGAAGGCTGTAATGTGACCGTTATATGTTAACTTATACGTCAATTGAGCAATGCTAGAGAGTTGATGTTTCATAAATATTTAGTGGGTTTTCGTTGACATTCGTCCCACATCTTTTTTTTATATATGGCATTTAAGAAATAAACCGTAACTTGAGGCTCGTTTGAGGCCGATATCGCCCACCTGGATAACTTTGGTTGAAAAAATATATGATGCAATGTCTACAATCATCAATCCTATAAAAGTTACAAAATTTAGTTTTGAAGTTTCAGAGTACATTTTAGAAAATTGGTCAATCGGTCTGGCGGCCATATTTTTCGTCTGATCAGAACCCTTTTAAATCGGTTAAAAAGGGAAACCAGATACGACCACAAATATTGGTACAGGGGACCACGTCAACCACTTACCACAATATATGTGTAAAAAGAGACAAACAAAATCAATCAGAAAGCCTTACTATATATTTGGTGGTACGTACTCATAAACCTGCCCTATCACGAGCATGCGTTTGACGATATTTTAAAAGTACTTTAGTATAATATACGATCAAAAACTTGCATTTAGTCAATGGCAAACTGCAAATAGGGTGACTACTAAATTGAACAAGGAAATAAAAAAAGGAGATTAAGTAGGAAAGCAGGGGCAACATGTTCTAGCTTTAACAGGAAGCTTGCAAAGAGAGCCACAGCTGGGGGCTAGAAAATGTCATTGCAATGAACAAGACTTATAATAAAAATACAGAATTTAAAAACATAAATATGTGTACTAATTTGTCAAGTTCTTCTAGAAAGAATGCAGGCAAAACAAAAAGTCTCAGTAAGAACAAATTTGAAAATTCGAACGTCAATATTTTACATTTCAATATTATAAGTCAAAAATGTGCTCCCAAAGTATGATATTTGTACATGATTCATACTATTTTGACGTTTCGTGAAAATATACTCTCTGATATTATCGGAATGTGCTAATTTAAAAGGGAAATGCATTATGCAATTCCTTGAATAGTAATTTATATCTTTAAAAGAACAATTTGTTCTCAAACTATTCGTACATATAACTGTCGCACTGATTATATTTAATAATGATTTAATTAGATTTGTAACATATATGGCAGGAATAGATGTTTAGATATTTCAATAATGAGCAGACATTTTTCTATGCCACATATTTCCGTGGGTAGTTGGTGGTTTTAGATCTGTCGTTCATATGGTTTGATCTCTCTCTAGGCGCAGCTTTATTTTACGGGCAATTTAAAATATGATAATTTGATATATAATATATCTGACTTGTGTTTCATTAATTTGTGTCCAAATTATTTGGACATCTCTTGTTTGGTACTGTGCAGGTGTCGGTCTAGTTATGATATGACAGAATATGGCTGTTGCAAGGCAATATTAAACCCAAAACTTATATGTCCCTACTTCCTTGTTATTAAATAAGTCATGTTTGAAACCATGATCACTTATAAAAAATAGAATAGTAATAGACTGTTTCTAAAGTATGTACTTTCAGAAATACGTGTGCACTATATGATAATTATAAGTACAAATGAATGTTTGGCGTATATAAACAAGAATAAGATGAATAAATAAAAAAAACAACATTTAGAGATTTCACTAAAATTGAGAATGGAAATGGGGAATGTGTCAAAGAGGCAACAACCCGACCATAGAAAAAACAACAGCAGAAGGTCACAAACAGGTCTTCAATGAAGCGAGAAATTCCCGCACCCGGAAGCGTCCTTCAGCTGGCCCCTAAACAAATGTATACTAGTTCAGTGTTAGCACATACTTACAACTTCTCGTCCAATCAAATTGCTTGAATTTGCCTTCTAATTTTCATAGTACATACTTTTTCCGTGTACTAAGTAACTACGCATGAATGAACACAAGGGTAAGATTTCATTGTATCGTAATCAAGATATAAGAACAACAATTGCTACTGGCTATTTTGAAAAAATTCTGTGTTCCAAATTTAACTAAATAGTTTGTAATTAGTTTTCAAACAGATTCTTAACATCCTACTAATCGTCTTTTGATCCATTTTTTTTTTTACAATTAAAAGTTTCTAGAGTAACACTTATGGTTCTTTATACCTTGATTAAAATACAACTCCATCTAAAAACTGTAATCCTTTATCTTCCATACTTTGTACACAAAACGAGTCAACCATGAATCTTTTGAAGGGAAATTATTAATAAAGCAATTTGATATATTTCTTCATAAATTGGTCGATTATTGGTTGCCTAATGACCAGTGACAAATATTTCATGAATGTAAACTATCCACTGGACTACCTATGGGTACATACCAAGGGCAGATCCAGCCTTTTTTAAAAGGTGTTTCAACCAAATTGAAAGATTAAAAAAATGTATGGGAGGGGGATCCAACTGTTTGTACTCATTCAAAAGCATTTTCAATATAGTGTTAGTTTTTACGTGAATTTAAAAAATGTTTTCAAGAAGTTAAAGCTTTCACTGCAATTTAAGAATTGTCTGCTCTTGTTCAATTTATTTTGTCATCTTACCATGTAAACAAGTACATGTATAGTAAAACACCGCTTTATATCAATAAACATACTTACACCAGCAGCTACCTAGCTTCTTTTCATTCTAAAGTCAAGGGTCTTTTGAAATCCCATTTTTACAATGATATTAGTGAGTAGATTTACAAAACTACGTTAATGAGCTACATCTAGTCAGCCAAAACATGAAAATTACACTAATTACAGGATTACTCAAGTTGTAAATATGTGCTAAATTGGATATTGTATAGAAAGGTATATAATATGAAACTAAGAGCTCGGGGGCAAGCCCCTCGCTCTAAGTTTCATATTATATACCTTTCTATACAATAACCGACACATAATGAACGCCATACTAATTTCCAAATTGTACACAAGAAACTAAAATTAAAATAATACAATATTAACAAAGGCCAGAGGCTCCTGACTTAGGACAGGCGCAAAAATGTGGCGGGGTTAAACATGTTTATGAGATCTCAACCCTCCCCCTATACCTCTAGCCAATGAAGAAAAGTAAACGCATAACAATAAGCACATTACAATTCAGTTCAAGAGAAGTCCGAGTCTGATGTCAGAAGATGTAACCAAAAAAAATAAACAAAATGACAATAATACATAAAAAAAAAAAACAGACTACTAGCAGTTAACTTACATGCCAGCTCCAGACTTCAATTTATTTCAGACAATCATCGATCGAGAATCTATGCAAAAAGTCGAAATTTAATAGCGAATATTCAATTAATTACGTATTTCGACGTATGGTCCAAGTTGTACAATAACTGCTTACCCTTCTATGGACGGGTCACCCTAGTATCTTGTGCGTTAGTGTTTCATAATCTTTAGTTTTTTATAGAGTGGTGTTTGTGTAGTGTTGTCTGTTTGGTGTTGTTTGTTTTGTGTTGTGTAAAATATAATTGTTTGTGTTCGTGTTGTGTTGTGTAGTGTTGTTTGTTTGATGGTGTGTGTTGTTAGTGTAGAGTGTTCTTTGTGTAGTGCTGTGTAAATATGTTGTGTGGAGTGTTGTTTGTCTTTCACCTTTTTTCCTAATTTGGACATGGTGCTGTCTGTTTTTTTATCGACTTGATCTTTAGTTGCAGCTTGATATCTTCTCTCATATGCTATCCATATCATCCATATCATCCATAATGGTTAAATTTAAGGACCGACTTGACTATTGGTGCTGTATATCTGCCTACGAAACGACAATTAAACTGTAAGGGAAAAAAAAAGGGGGGGTATATGTTTATTCCCCCAATAAAATCCGACTCCGACATAAAACTATTACCCCCTCCCCCTTTTCCGTTTGAAGTTAAATGCTCCCCTATACAATACTAGTGAAGTTGTGTTTTGTGTGGTATATCACAATCATTTTTTAAGTTACCGTGTACATTTATTTTATTTGAAAAAAATAATGAAACTTTCTTATTTATGATGAGTTTAAATAGCAAAACATGCTCTTTCCATATATTGGTGTTTATAAAACTATGTAGGGATACAGTTTGTCTTCGTTCCCTTTGAAAAAAATCTTAGTTTAAGGTGGTACCTAACACTACAGGGAGATAACTCTGTAAAGTCAGCTTAACGTTTTAATTACGTTGTGTTGTAAAGGGAATATTAAGCTTCTCAATGATCAAAATTGGTGTTTGTCAAACTGCTATATAACCAGTGTAATTTTTCTGACAAAACGGAAAATTCAAGAAAATGTCTTAAATTAACTTTAAAGATCGAAATTCGGAATTGCGCATTACGTAATGATTCGATCTGTGTCTGACGGTACGCGATAGGCTTTTTTTTTTATTTTTTATTCCTGCTCTTAATTGTGTTCTTATTACCAGTCCGTGTCCTGTGTCTGACGGTACGCGATAGGCTTTTTTTTTTATTTTTTATTCCTGCTCTTAATTGTGTTCTTATTACCAGTCCGTGTCCTCCAGTCCGTTACTGTTGGTTTTTATTAATTTGTTTTGCGGAAACAAATTTTGAAAACTTAGCGGCCAGCCTTGATTAATTTTCAAATCCATTCCAGTTTTAATTATGTTAGGTGAGGTACATTTGGATGTACCTGTCAATGTTTACGCACTGCACGCGTTGTGATCTTACTTTTTTGTTAACACTACATGATGTTAATTTCCGTGTTGTCTTTATTGGTACAACTCTGCGATTACTTGTTCAGGGTCATGTTTACGATTTAGGTACAAAGAAGTAACGACACGAACTTCCGAAGTAAAACGATTATTCTCACCTGGTATGGAGCAACGTATATATAACTCGTCTAAACATCAACCCAACAATGTTAGATCTGTACATTTTGTTCTTCCCTCGCCAGGGATTCGAACCTATGCTACTGAGATATCGTGACACCAAATCCGGCGCCTGACTGTAGCCGTCCCGCTAGACCACACGACCATCTGGGCTTCATAAAATGAAGCTTTCGGTGGCCGGGTGTTACCTTTCCATGTCAGTTTTAATCTAGCGTCTAGTATGTGTTTTGTGTTGTGCAGTTACTTCACTGTTGTGCCTGTCCATAGAAAGAAGCCCAAGTTTTTATGCCCCATCTACGATAGTAGAGGGGCATTATGTTTTCTGGTCTGTGCGTCCGTTCGTCCGTCTGTTCGTCCGTCCGTCTGTCCCGCTTCAGGTTAAAGTTTTTGGTCAAGGTAGTTTTTGATGAAGTTGAAGTCCAATCAACTTGAAACTTAGTACACATGTTCCTTATGATATGATCTTTCTAATTTTAAAGCCAAATTAAACTTTTGACCCCAATTTTACGGTCCACTAAACATAGAAAATGAAAGTGCATGTTTCAGGTTAAAGTTTTTGGTCAAGGTAGTTTTTGATGAAGTTGAAGTCCAATCAACTTGAAACCTAGTACACATGTTCCCTATGATATTATCTTTCTAAATTAATGCCTAATTATATTTTTTATCCAATTTCGTGGTCCATTGAACATGGAAAATGATAGTGCGAGTGGGGCATCCGTGTACTTATGACACATTCTTGTTTTTAATCATTTATGATTTGGAATTCTACACATATTTTCATATACAGAGGCTGTATCAGTAATGTTAGTAACTTTTCATACTTAGTAATTTGTTTAATATTTATTTTTGAGCTAAGTTAAAAAAGTACACAATACTTGCCAACATCTTTCAAAATATATCCTTTTACAAGCGTTTAGGACACAATGTAATGGTCATAGATTTGATTTAATACGATTTCTTAAACTTCAGAGGACACAATATTCTGAGATATTGTGAAAAATAAGCAGATAACCAAGACATTTAATAAAATGATTATAATGATGAAATAAATAAATACAGGAAGTGCATCAAATAATTTCACTGGGTGGTAGTGAAAAAGAAATTTGTCTGTAGCCCGCTAGGTATATAAAATAGTACTTTTTGTATTATATTCGCTTGGTCTAATACGTCTGGAATGTTAATACATTTATTTTGTTCTACGTAGTGTAATTATGGTATAAATACAGGGCGGACAAAAAGTGTTTGTGTTTGTGTAAGAAAATGTCTAAAACAAAGATGCACTTTACTACAGGATATTGTTCCTCTCTGAATCATGCTCTTGAGACGTCAGCTTATATTACCTATGTTATATTTATTAGTGTTTTATGTAATACGGTCACACAACAGACTAAATACCTTCTTACTGCTGACGTCACAGACGATCCTAGTTATTTATATAAGCTATAAAAATAGTCGGTACGCTGATCAGAGAGGTACTACAATCACGAGATGTTTAACCTTGGTTAACCGCCATAGTTTTTCCAAGGTCAACTAAATGTGTACTTTGTGTTGTTGTTCTACAAGTAGTGTAATTGATTTGTTGATTTGTCCTAATGAAGATTGGAAAGACACATATGTCAATTCTACTGATATTGATCATTCCTGATAATTATAATGTCGGTATTTTTACGAAACTGTAAAATAATGACAAATTATGTACTTATCTATTTTCGAGGTTATGTCTGCTGTTTTCTATTATAGATAGACATTAATTTAACACGAATGATAAATAGATATAACATGATGCACATTTCAAATGAAAACAATCACCCAAAACATAACAAATTTCTCTTTTGTATTTCAAAACACTAATTCTAAAAAAAAAACTGTTCACGAGCAGTGAGACAAAATGATACTTCTACAAATTACTGGGTAATGTAGTTTTATGCTTTTCTGCTATTTTTCAATTTGTACATGTCAACGTGAATAAATGTCAGATTATTAATTTTGTCGATATTTCTTATTTGGACAGTGACTTTTATGCACCGGTCATTGGAACTATATAAAAAAAAAAGATGTGGTATGATTGCCAATGAGACAACTCTCCACAGGAGACCAAAAATTACACAGCAATTAACAACTATAGGTGCATGTTTAAAACCCATTATAACTGAAGTTGTTATTAATCTCAAATATCTAATACATGAGATTTAAATTAAAAGAACAATAGACAGTGACGAAGACTGAACTAAAAAATGATGCAACCTTGTACATGTACGTGGGCGCCGTCATACTGATTTTCAATTGTTTTGAACGTGTCACTGTTGATGTCTGGGGTTTAGGGAAATATGTGAGTGTTTCTAACAGTCTACCTTCTTAACTTCTTTGATATACCAGTATTATAGCAAGATACAAGTTTGCGTCCGAAATATTAGTACATTAGAATAGTACTCATGATGTTGATGATTCTTGATTAGTGAGAGAAAAAAGACATAAAAACACCAAAAGGTCAGTCAAAAAACAATCGATGAAAAACAGACAACTCATTGACACTGACAATCGTGATTTTATGCAAAATAAATAACCACAAATTTAAGCAAACTAAATAACCACAAACTATATGATAACAATAACAACAGGTATTTATGAGTTTATTTCAAGGTAAATTAAAAATTGTATAGAATACACCGTCAATTTTAAATCTTATAGAATCAACCGTTATTCTCTTAAATACACCCAGTAATATATACATTTTTCGACACAAGTTATTTTAAGCTGTATTTGGACGAGTGAATGTTTATATCGGAGTCCAGGTGGACTTATTTAAACTACATGTATCTAGATAAAAACAGGTTAAAATGTAAAGCAAACTGATTTAGTACAAGTATGTACTTAAACGTGCTATACAATATTTCGGTCATGATATCTTAAATCATCATACCGGTCATTGAACTACTTGTTTTGTGTTTATACGTAAGGTTTGCGGGAAACTTTACAAGTGCGTTCAAGAATTTAATAATTTTAAGAATTATTTTGTATTTACATAGAATCCAACATACTAGGATGGGTGGCCTAATCAACAATAATTTAAAACAATGACATGACAAACAGACAGACACATCTTGGAGAACAAGCCAAACATTTAATGAATGGCTATTATCTATTTTGAATTTATTGAACCATAAAACTAATTTTTAACTCTTCACATTGAATAATCCGCGAAGCGGATTATGTAAAATGTGAAGAGTCAAAAATTAGTTTTATGGTTCAATAAAATCAAAATAAATTATTGCCATTCACTTATAAATAAATTTCTATCAAAACTAAGGCTCAAAGAACTTTTTATATTATTTATATTAACAATAAAAACGTACACACATGTTGGCGTATGAATACACAACGTCAAAGTGGGCGTGTCTCCATCAAAATTGACAACATTGAAAATAAAACTAATAATTTTCACCAATCAGAAGACAGTAAAAACACAAAATATATTTATATAGTTATACAATTAAACACATACTGCCAAGACTGCGCGGCTTCATGATCTTAAATATGTATCAGATGATCATTATCCAACAACTTTTTAAATTACTATTTTTAAAACACAAGAGCAATCGCGAAACTGATCACTGAACCGTCAAAGAGATGTTTAGATATTTCAATAATGAGCAGACATTTTTCTATGCCACGAAAATCAATTGTCAGATTTAGTATAGAATATGCATGGAAACCCCAATTTTCCTCATTAAAACGAAAACTACACCATATAATTTTTAGATAAAATATGAGAAGATGGCTGCAATATTATTCTTTCAGATAAAAAAAAAGAAAAATGGGGGTCACCGAACTCGTTTTCTTGCTACATAATAAAATGGGTAAAACGATTTCGGTCATGTTGAGTTATCGTATTACTGATTTAAGCCATGATGTTTGACTTATTTGTAGATCTTGTTTTGAGGATAATTTTTCACCTAGCACATTTTTTAACTGAATGGGGTCAAGTTTGATTAAATTTGCAATTCGGCCAGTAGACTAGTTCTTGATCTTGAGGAAATTAATATTTCAAAAAAGTAAACGGATGACGACGACGAAGACGACGGACGTCAAGTGATGAGTAAGCTCACTAGGCCTTTTGGCCAGGTGAGCTAAAAGGAAAGTTTTAATGAATTATCAATATTTGCGTTGTTTGCCTTATTGATACACCCCCACCCCCATCTTATATTATATGGTTGAACAGTTTATAATTTCAGACTGTATTTCTCTTCTAAACATGAGTCAAATGACATTGATATATAATACTGGTTAAAGTAGTATGCTTTAATTCATTGTAAAATGAAATAAATAATATATTATAACAAAAACTATAGTGATAAATTTAAAGAAAGAAGGAAAAATAAACCGCGTATTCAATTATTATTCCGATTTTTATATGTTTGACATTGAAAAAGATATCTAATTGTCAAAGAAAACAACAATTTAGACATAAATATAACTAGTAAACAACATTCATATCATATTTTCTTCTACATTTCACCGAATATTAAATTGATTTCATTGGATTTTTTTAGGGTTAAACGCATTAAATAAAAACAAAAACCATGTGCGCGCAGCTGTACAATATCCTTGAACAAGGTTATATTTATACTCATTCATAATAGACATAAATTAACTTAATTCACAGTCGATTGACGCAAGAAGAAGTTTGGGATATCAGTTCATATGATGCTTTTAAGTTTTTGGCAATAAAAGGTGGCAACATTGCTTGAATATCGATTTTAAAGTGGTGAAAGGATATCTTGCCTTGTATATTATATTTATTTCTAGCAAAAAACACCAATTAACTCGTCTTCTGACTTAGAAACTTAGAGTCTTCTTCATCCGTTTGTTATTAAGGTCCTTTTGATTGCCGTGCTTTCAAAATGTTTTACAGTTTTGACTTGCAAGCCTTCTTTTGGTATGCTAAAGCTTAAGGTCCATACAGAAACTTGTTGGTTGTGTGCATAGGAACAAATCCGCTTCATGGTTTCGATTCAGTTTGATTTTTGAATCACGTAAATATGATGATGTGTTTGTGTGGTTTATTTTTTATTTTCAAAAGCTACTGATTCTACTTTGTAAAAAAGAGGGGAAAGATACTAAGGTAAATTAAAACTCGTAAGATTTTGTTTAAAACTGACAACGCCATGGATTAAAAAGAAGAAAACCAACAGACAAGCAACAGTACATAAAACACAAAATAGGAAACCAAAGACCGAGCAACACGAACCCCATCAACTTGGGGGATATCAGGTTCTCTGGGATGTAAAGCAGATTCTGCTTCACATTTTGCAACCTTCGAGCTGATAATGCAAGTTCAAACCCGATTATAATTTGATTTCGGGGGAAAGGGGTCCGGATTGAAGTTACAAAGATTGGTACATATCCGTCGACATCTGTCAAACAGATGTTCCATAACAGTCAACCAACTCGTGATGGCGTCCGTAAAATGTTCGATGGGATGATTTCATAATCGCCACTTGGAACTCTTGGTTTAATAGCTTCCTTGTAAGCAGCAACCCCTATCTAAGTTATCATGATAGAAAACCCTGGACCATTGTATCAATATACCAATTGATCACTCGAAAAGATGAAAAGATCGACGTTTTCGTCTTTCTTGTGCTAAGCATGTATTGACTCGGTTAGGCAACAGTTCAATCTCTTAACTGGTGAAACAAAGACACGAAAATTGGTACATCAGCATTTTAGCATACAAATGGCATTTGTGACATTTCGAAGCAAGAAAAAAGACTACTCAAGTCAAAATTAAATGCCCGGGTTGGGTACACAGTACAAATAACAGGTATACAAATAAATGTTTGCTTTATTTGCACTTAAAGTCTCCTGGTACCTAATTTCAACGTTGAGCAAGCGGTAATATGAATATTTCTGTTTCCTAACCAGGTCATTTTGGGGTCCTCTTCGAGGTCCGCGTTTCAACTATGTCGATTTCTTAAATGATTTTGATTTAACAACTGAAGTTTCAAGTGTCGGGAGTAATTTCAGGATAAAAACAATATATATGTACATTGTCGGAAATTATAAAATTTATTTGAACTCGCTACGAAACAGGAGAAAAGCTCGGGAGAGCCTCGTTTTTCGTCTTGTTTCTAAAGCTCATACAAGTAAATTTTATAAATTTTCCGACAATGTTCTGATATATTGTATATTTATTTTCTATACATTTTATAGATAAACATTCAACCTTGTGTCAATAGTTCACTCAATCAGATTTGTTTTTAAATATCGTTTCATGAATAAAGGAATGGACACATATGACCCACGTCAACTCCTTTTCTTACTCTATAAAACTAAACCTCGTGGTGGCCTTCAGATATCCATTCTACTAGTACTTGAACATTGTTAAACTAAACCAAGTGGCGGCCTTCAGATATTCATTCTATGTATACAAAACTAAACCTCGTCGTGGCGGCCTTTATATGTCCATTCTAACTCTACAAAACTAAACCTCGTGGCGGCCTTCAGATATTCATTCTACGTATACAAAACTAAACCTCGTGGCGGCCTTTATATGTCCATTCTAACTCTACAAAACTAAACCTCGTGGCGGCCTTTATATTTCCATTCTAACTCTACAAAACTAAACAATGTGGCGGCCTTCAGATATTCATTCTACGTATACAAAACTAAACCTCGTGTCCATTCTTACTCTCGTGTTGGCCTTCAGATATCCCATCTAGTTATTGACATATTTAATAATCTCTTATTGTACTTATTAATATTTAATCTGAAACCAATCCTGTATAATTTTATTACGGATTTGTAACATAAACAGTGTTAAAAGTTCAATAAATATCAGGTTAATCATTTAGGACCTTGAACTCCTTTTTTTTAACGATAAATTGTATAGGACAAATCTGAATGATTAACATGTGACATCAATACTTGATAGCTTTGTATATTGAAAGTTAAAACTTTCTTCCTCTAACAATGAGGCCAAGCCGAAGGCCAATACAGTCAGCTGGCTGATGACAATAACAAGGCCAATACAGATATACATGTAATGTATATTGAAAGTTAAAACTTTCTTCCTCTAACAATGAGGCCAAGCCGAAGGCCAATACAGTCAGCTGGCTGATGACAATAACAAGGTCAATACATATATACATGTAATGTATATTGAAAGTTAAAACTTTCTTCCTCTAACAATGAGGCCAAGCCGAAGGCCAATACAGTCAGCTGACTGATGACAATAACAAGGCCAATACATATATACATGTAATGTATATTGAAAGTTAAAACTTTCTTCCTTTAACAATGAGGCCAAGCCAAAGGCCAATACAGTCAGCTGGCTGGTGACAATAACAAGGCCAATACATATATACATGTAATGTATATTGAAAGTTAAAACTTTCTTCCTCTAACAATAAGCCAAGCCGAAGGCCAATACAGTCAGCTGGCTGATGACAATAACAAGGTCAATACATATATAAATGTAATGTATATTGAAAGTTAAAACTTTCTTCCTCTAACAATGAGGCCAAGCCGAATGCCAATACAGTCAGCTGGCTGATGACAATAACAAGGCCAATACAGATATACATGTAATGATATCTTTATAAATTAACACCGACCGTGCAAGGGCTGTATAGCCAGTCAAAGTCGTTAAAAACTTTCATTTGTACAAATTAACTACAGTGTTACTACTATTTTTATGCCCCATTTATGGACATTATGTTGTCTGGTCTGTGTGTCCGTCCGTCTGTTCGTCCGTTCGTTTGTCCTGTTCAGGTTAAAGTTTTTGGTCGAGGTAGTTTTTGATAAGGTTGAAGTCCAATCAACTTGAAGCTTTGTGCACATGTTCCCTTATATGATCTTTCTTAATTTAATGTCAAATTAGAGATTTTACCCCATTTTCACGGTCCAGTGAACATACAAAATGATAGTGCGGATGAGGCATCTGTTTACTATGGACACATTCTTGTTTATTTTATTTCACGAGCCATAAACATTTTTTACCTTGAAGTGGAACTATCCATATATGAGTTCCCATTTATAAGCTGCAATATCAAATGATATGGTTATGTTTCCAGGTGTCCTCTATATTTTCTAATCTGATGAATATGTCTACCTTTTCCTGTCACTATAAAGTGTTACAATTCATATTTCGATGCAACAGATAAATAGTCATTTGAAAAATTCTGCCATTAAAAGTTATATGAAGAAACAAATTTATTATTAAAAACTAAATGTGTAATCAATACGCTAACGATTGGCAATTGCAAAAATAAACATTAGTCCAAACCATATAGGAGTGTCTGGATTGGTAATTTAAATTAACGAATAATGTGCAAAATGTTTAGAAAAAAAGGTAAAGAATTGAGCATGCATACTAAGCCAAAAAAAAATTAAAGATTTGAGAATATTTGGGTGTAGAGAGAATAAAATTGGGAGCGTAAATGTAGAAATGAGAAAAAATAAGAGCGTCACTGATGAGTCTTTTCTAGACGAAACACTCGTCCGGCGCACAAAATGTTAGGCCTGGTATCAATAAAGAGTTTATATGAAGATTTGTTTATATTTAATGTGTCAGGTGGTACGTGATGTATCAAATAAATTTCGCATTTTTCTTTTTTAAATTTGCCAACTGATATTTGAAACATTTGTTTGTGACATTTTAAAAAGCCATATAAAGAACATGGTATAAACTATTGTTATATTGTGGTAATATATAAATCGGTTATGTATGACTGATATTTGCACTGTTCATAAATATAATAATACATTTATAGTGCAAATAATTAGCATATTAAGTTAAATTTTCTATAAAAATCAATACAAGTTATTTTCATTCTTTGTACTCAAATGAATATTGCACTGAATGATATTGTCTTGATTACTCGCTATATATTGTAGAAGACAAAGATGATTATTATAAATAGCCAGTATGACTAAAACAGAACACAAATCAGTATGGTATCAGCACAGAATTTATATGAATGAATGAATTTTATTTCTCATAAACGAATTTTGAATTTAGATTTGCATTGTGTCGAAATAATCACACTTGATCATACTTACTCACGAAATCATGATCATACTTAGCTTTTGTAATTTTTCAGAATGAGTATATTGACACTTTTTAAAATGAAATATTTGTCACGTTTCTGAATGTGAACAATATATGTCAAGTTTATGAATGTTAGTAGTACTTGATCGAAAACAAAGCGTATTTTCACGTTTCTGAATCTATATAGACTAAGCATTTGTTAAGATTCTAAATACAGACAGAATTTCCTAGCTTCTGAATTCAGACAGTCACTGATTCCCCCTCATGTCTGAATATACAAAATCTGTTCTCATTGGCACCAATGCTCCGCGTTAAAAGCCTTGACATTGACCTAATAATTGCTTACTTTTACAAATTGTGACTTGGATGGAGAGTTGTCTCATTGGCACATTGTGACTTTAATGGAGAGTTGTCTCATTGGCACATTGTGACTTGGATGGTGAGTTGTCTCATTGCACATTGTGACTTGGATGAAGAGTTGTCTCATTGGCACCCATACCATATCATATGTCTAGGTTCTGATTGTAGACAGTATTTGCCAAGTTTATTAATGTATAGAATATATATGTCATGTTTCTGACCCGAAAGTGTACATGTGATGTCTCTGGTGTAGATATTGTTTGTCATGTTTCTGAATGTACACTCAGTGTTACGATTCGGAAAGTAAAAGGTATTTGTCAAGTTTCCGAAATAGTATGTGTCAAGTTGTAGAAAAGCTTTATAACAGCTCTCAAGTTTATGACTGAAGACATTATTTGCCATTTCTTTTTATTCTAGGAAAACATGTCACGTGGTATATGTAATTGTCAAATGTCCGAATGTAGATAACCCTGTAGCTGTCAGGTTTTCTAAATGCAGACAGAGGCTTTAAATTTTCAGTTTTGACATTGCTACGATTTTGAAAGTACTTAGTAGTGTATGAGTGTAGAAAGTCACAGTGTAGCCATCGCTGTCAAGTTTCTTATTACAGACAATATTTGTCAAATGTCTGAATGCATCTTCGCTAGCCAAGGGTTACGATCCACTCCCGCTCTCTTCACCCTTGGCAGATTGAGCCAACATTTGTGATATCAATGTTGCGCCATCTATCGGAAGATTAAAGTCACGCCCATTCCGAATACATAATTCTTGACCAATGGTAGAACTTGAACTCTTCAATTTGGAGGTAAAAACACGGTAGTGTCTAGATTCTACCCACTTGGTAAAGCCGGAAACGAAAATATTCGGTACTTAGAAAATATACCATGGCATCTTGATTTAGTACCCAGTCGGGCGTATCGAAAAAATAAGACTCTTCAGTGACGCTCGTATTAATAATATTAAATATCGTTTTGGGGGATTGAGGATGTTAACTACTTAGACCAACTTCCGTGTTTCAGAAGAGTTTCTTTTTTTAGTACATATGTACTTACTTAATCATATTATTATTAATATTGGATCTTAAATTTCTATATCCGACAGCATTCCTATTTTGGATGTTAAAATGTGTTTTTCTTATATAAATCACCATTATGGCAGAAAATAGAGAAAACCATAAATCGATATAACGATATTGTTTATATAAAATAGTAAGGCAACATGTTTTAACGTCAATATTCCATTCCCAAGTAACTAATGAAATTACCAGAGATAAAACCAAAAAAAACTAATTCCGACCGGTTATTTTGACATCAATGATGTAAAAGTACGAAAGACTCGAAATAACCTTGACTAAAATCGTTCAATGATCGATGTTCTTGTACTTAGATTGTGAATAATTATGTCTTATTTGCACTGGCTATTTTACCGTTAACCAATAGCATCTTGGCAAAGATCGTGAAACATCACAGGGAAGATCAGCTTTAAAATAGAAAAAGTAATATTGAATAAAATATTCTTGGATTATGGTGGAATAGTTATTTTTGATCGAAAAGATGATTGCTGCATGCTTTTATTATTTATATAGATATGAGTTGTCTCAGATTTAATTTCTAAAACAAAGTAGTCAGAATATAGAAGACGTTAGTTTTTCGATTAAATTTTTTAATATTTGGTCAACTTGAGGTTTGTTTATAGCCAACTATAATTATGGGTATTGCTCATTGTTGAAGGCCGTACATCACCTATAGTTTCTTACATTGTCGCCATTTGGTCTCTGGTGGATAGTCATATTATTGACAATCATTAAACATTTGCTTTTTTAAATATTTAACCAATATCTATTCATGTCTCATTTTGATACAGTACAGTTACATTCAGGAAAATCTTGACTAAGTAGGTAAAAAGTAAAATCACAAAAATACTGAATTCCGACGAAAGTCCCTAATAAAAAAAATTTGGCAAAACCAAAAGCTTGTCACGTCAAATGAATAACAATCAACTGTAATATTCCTGACTTGGTACAGGCATTTAAAATACGCATCATGAACACCACGTCCCGACACACAGTGGTTGGTTGTGTTTGATAGAAAGAGGACTCGAGTGACACTGTATTACCAGTAAGTAGAACACGTTATTTGTAAAAGTACACGTTTGACGCATATGTTCAAATTCCTGAGCACCTGAGATCACCCCCCCCCCCCCACCAGTTTTACATGGTTCGTATTGCTCGGAGTAGCGTATCTTTCCGGAGCACCTGAAATCACCTCCAGTTTTACAGGTTCGTATTGCTCGGAGCAGCGTATCATTGCTGAGCACCTGAGATCACCCCCAGTGTTACAGGGTTCGTATTGCTCGGAGCAGCGTATCATTCCTGAGCACCTGAGATCACCCCCAGTTTTACAGGGTTCGTATTGCTCGCTCTTTATTTCACTATGTTGTGAGTTTTGTGTACTGTTGTTTTACTGTTGTTTTACTGTTGGTCTTCTATTTTTTGCCTTGGTGTCGTCAGTACTTTTGTCTTATGTGTTTGAATATTCCTTTGATATCATTCGCCCCTCTTCTTCCATCCCCTACTTACCGTTTGTATATCATTCGCCCCTCTTCTTCTATCCCTCTACCGTTTAGATGAATAATCAAATCCATGTAATAATTGTCACCGCGGATGCATGTTAAACGAGCTGCAACCAATCTATCATTTAATACCTTATCACTTACTCTCTTAAAAGGCTCAAGAAACCATATTCAAATTGATAAAAAAGATGTATAATAATAAAGTTATCTGAATTATAAGCAGAAATTTTTACAAAGAATTTAAAGCAAAACAAAAATTCAACAAGAAACAATATTCAAATTGATAAAAAGGATATATAATAAAATTATCTGAATTAAAAGCAGAAATTTTAACAAACAATTTAAAGCAATACAAAAATTCAACATAATCGATCTTTAACAAGAAACAATAAAAATTGTGCTTTCTAATTGCAAAAAATCCTAAATAGATTTAACAATGTCACAACTTTTGTCAAGAGGAACGCAATTGCAAAGACAATGGAAACTGGAATTTTCTTTATATCAAACAGATTAACAGTTAAAAATGAGTGTTCATGTCCCTCTTTCTTTCCCTTTTAGACAATAAGCATATGGACTTCCACCAATCTGATGCTATACGCAATTTTTCGTTCAAATTTTTATCAAAAGAATGTACCTACGAACGTACGACGACACGTGCACACATTATTAAAAATTCGCACAAAACACCATGAAAAGACAAATTGAATCATACTTTCTCTGAGAACTTCTCTGGAGGAAACCTTCGCCCACCATCGGTAACCGACAACTCAAAACTTTGATAAGTTAAAAGGAAGTCGTCTGCGTGGATGTTCCAATAGCTATTTAAGTCCTCATTAGTCTGTCTATATCAATATTTTCCCCGCAGTATTCGATCCATAAAAACATGAAATATAAGAAATTATACATTTTTATACTTGCAATCCATTAAAGAATGGATTTGTGTTAAAAAAATGTAAAGAGATATTCTCAGACGAAGATAAACTAAGACTATAAATGAGATTTCATGTATCTAAAAAAATAATTGGCAGTCGGTTTAGAATTATATAATGATTTGTATAGTCTGTGAGAAATAACAACAGTTGACATACAAAAATGTCTGTCTCTAGGAATAATTGAATAATTTCAAAGTTCAAGTACTCTTCATCTGAGGTCGTGGTCAAATAAAACATATGAAATCAAATACCAAACTGAAAGAAATATTGCAGGAATATTAGAAAAAAAGACTGTTAACAAATGACCGTCCAATTTCCGTTTTTAACGATGCCGGAACCAAGTCATGTTTGTAGACATTTTGAAGAGATTGATTCAACCTTTTATGTAATAGATATAGGAAGATGTGGTATGAGTGCCAATGAGACAACTCTCCATCCAAGTCACAATTTATAAAAGCAAACCATTATAGGTCAAGGTACGGTCATCAACACGGAACCTTGGCTCACACCGAACAGCAAGCTAACTTGACCCAGTAACTTTCTTGAAAATAGCATTTAGTTAATTATGGAACAATCAGAACCTCTGTTGGTTATATTATCAATCTTCTGATGTATACTCAATATAAAGATCTATAAAGGCACCTCTATTGTTACCACATATTAAGTATACATTCCTAAGAAAAGGATAATTGAAATCGCTTTTCTTTTGTTATAAAGTTCTAAACCGAACCTCGTCGTCTATTTCTGGGTGTATGTCAGAAACAGACTTATAACTCGGTTATCCTTATTCCAAGTTCATACAATCACCAGACTGTCAACAAACTGCATTATCTCATGAAAAATCACAATCAATTATTAGTAATCGGGGAAAGGAAATTAACAGACCAAAATAGATGTTTATTTTGTTTCCAATTTAATGATAAACAACGGTGTTTGGGCTATTCAACTTAGATTCTGCTCGGTGAGTCGTCCGACAAGGAATAGGAGAGGAAAATTTGGTTTGCCACTAGAAAAACGAGTAAATTGGATACAAGGGCAGAAAGTTTGACCTACAACACGCCACAGCCGCCCGGATCCTTTCAGAGTTGGTGTTAACATTCAGTAACGTACCGACCATGGAGGCCTTTAATAGGTACTCGTATTAGATTTATGTACCAGCAAAAATTAAAAAATAATCTTCTAGTCCCAATTTTTTCAAAACCCTAAAATGATAAACCATAAAAATTAAAACCTTTATCGAAATGAGTTTTATCTTCAAGGATAATATGAAATAAAGGACAGGTTATTATAACATAATTTGTGTGGGAGGCTTATATACACTCCATTAGATGTATTTCTGAAACGAAGTTGTTTGGTTAAACGACATCTGAGATGTAACCTAGGACATTACACTTAAATAATTGAAGGATACAATTTTGTTACAGCTGATTTCATTGAGTGTATAGCCAAAGTTAATATCTTTGGTTAGCTTGCCTGTTCGCTGAACCGTGTAGTCAATATGCTACCCTCACTTCGAAGTAGCCTAGTCCAACAGACAGATAGATTGGTTATCTGCTGGACTAGTTTACTCTCAAAGGAGGGTAGTTTACTTGACCTAACATTGACTTCACGTTTCAGCTAACAAGCAAGCTAGCCAAAGATATTACCTTTGGCTACGCACTCAATGAAATCGGCTGTAAATTTTCTAACTAGAATTTGAATGCTGATATACTTCAGATATGCATCTTACAATTTTGTATATGGTTAACATGAAAATAAAAAGATGAGGTATGATTGTCAGTGTGACAACACTTCACCAGAAACCAAATAGTTTTACCAGTAATAGGTTACCGTACGGCCTTCAACAATGAGTAAAACCCATACCGCATAGTCAGCTACAAAAGACACCGAAATGACTAATGTCAATGAATGTAAAATAATTCAAACCATAGGGCAGTTTAGAATGAAATTCAAAACAGTGTGGCTGTGGCCATTGATTGACACATTAAATTCATCCATTGACTGGGACAATTTAGGTGAACGTTTGTATGTAACGACCATTGCTCACTGTGTACTTTTTAAAGACACTTAAACTATGGGGTCACCAAAGGTTCTCAACACCTTAATAAAGTAATTCGAAAAAATTAATCAGAAATAACACGATGTTTGATTTATATCAATTATATAAATCAAAACATAAAGGTTATTTCTGATTAATTTTTCGAATTATTTTATAATAAAAGGCGTTAAGAAACCTTGGTGACCCCACAGTTTACATGTCTATCGTATGTACGTCGTGAACAGTGGTCGTTACAGACAAACGTTCACGTAAATTGTCCCAGTCAATGGATGAATTTAATGTGTCAATCAATGGCCACAGCCACACTGTTTTGAATTTCATTCTATATCTGAAACGTAAAGAAGTGGCAAAAGAAGGTTACCGTTGTTCGTATCTCGTAAATCATTTTTGAATATGTTTCCTTAATCTGGTAATAATATCTGAGGATAACAAGTATATCTTTTTATGAATCGTTTCATCAAGGGAATCTACACACTTACAACCAATATGTACTTGTTATGTTAGGTCGCTTTTCCGACATCCTAAAACTATATAAAGGACATCTTATTTATAACCTGACCTTTCTTCAAACAGAAAGAAAACGGATTTTCCGGCCTATCACGAGGATCTGTATGGGGTCTGTTTTTCTGTATCTTTTAATTGTTAAGCCTATTTCTCTCTTATCTTTTTATTTCATTCCATTATTCTCAATTCATTCTTTTTTTTCAGATTTTTTCCCATTCTCCACGACATATAAAAAGAAGATGTGGTATGATTGCCAATGAGACAACTGTCCACAAGAGACCAAAATGACACAGACATTAACAACTATAGGTCACCGAACAGGCCTTCAACAATGAACAAAGCCCATACCGCATAGTCAGCTATAAAAGGCCCCGATATGACAATATAAAATAATTCAAACGAGAAAACTAACGGCCTTATTTATATAAAAAAATGAACGAAAAACAAATATGTAACACATAAACAAACGACAACCACTGAATAACAAGCCCCTGACTTGGGACAGGCACATAAATAAATAATGTGTTGGGGTTAGACATGTTAGCGGGAACCCAACCCTCCCCCTAACATGCCCATTATTCTCTATAAACACCCAATCAAGACCCTCTTTCGTGCTCCAATTGAAGTTTTGGTGATAATCTGATTCAAGTGTTAAACCTAATTCATTGAATATACCTGAATTATATAGCTGGTGTCTATGGATCGCAACATCAGCCACTCGTTAAATATTCGAATAAAGTACAAATAAGTCAAACTAATTGTTACAAATGGATGTATGGTGCATCGTGATCCGAACATCGATCTGGTTCTTAAATGACTAGCACTTTGTTCGTGGACAGTACACAAGGGTTCCAATTCAATGTTAGCCTGTATCTAGGCCAAATTAAAAGATGCCGATCTACTTTTCAGACAAATCAGGGTCAATAGTCGACATTTATAGCAGCAGTAAATCGGTTTATGTGACAAACCTTGTAGACAATGAGCACATATAAATGCAAACCAAGGTCATCATTATTATACATGATTTCTGTACTTGTTATTATCCCCTCGAGTCAAATATACAAGTTATTTCATTAAATATGATGGCTTAATTTGTTCAATAGAAAGGTTGATCACATGACAAAACCTACATACATCATCTAAGTGATTGGAACCTAGTTCGTTTAAAGACATTTATCTTTTACAACCAGGAAATAATCGTCTATTGTTTGTTCAACCATTTCGTAATGGCGACTATCAAAAACTTTCACACAGATGGAACATAATTTTCGGAGGTGGTTTCTTTTTTATATTGTATTTTCTAAATTCGAAACTCATTCGTTGACAACTCTTTGTCGAATAATCGTTGTATTGCCGTTTTTAAACTTTATATACACATGTATATTTGTATTAGGTATCTTTGATGATTTTTTTAGAGTTTAAAAGATACCATGTGTTTTTACAATTTGGAAAAGCCTTAATTAGTGATAGGCCAGAGACATGAGCCAATTCATCTTTGCATGATTCCTCATCAGTAATCAAAATATGACTTTATATCTGGCATAAAATAATATAAGCCTTGTATCTTTGATCAGTTTGTAACAACGCATTTGAAATAAAAATACAGCTTTCACTGGTGGAACTGCATGGAAAAGCTTTACAATTCCAGGGCACCATCAGTTCCTATTTTGCTTGTTCTCATGAAACTCTCCCAGTTGTTTTTCACTCATTATTTTGCTAACATCATTTTACAGTTATTCAGGTCCATAGAATATCAATTCAAATATGATGTACTCTGCATTATATTAAAACTAAAATGCTTTATGCTTGCTTACTATGTAAGCTTTAATACTAGGTAATGTCAATCAAGCTGGACACTCTTTTGGGTCTTCAAGCTTACTAGTCATTGCCTCAAATTGTAATATCTTTGATTTTACTGGGCCAAAGGAAAAAACAAAAACTTAAATTTGAGGCAAGCATGCTACCACACAGACACCAAATGTGTTCTTTCAATAGCATTAGTTGATTGAGTGTTTGCTTTAACGCCTCCTCAGTATCTTTAAATAAAATGTATGTTCATTTGTTACTTAAAGTCTTGTTTTTCTAGGTAGTGTTCTGTTAAATGTTATGTTTTATCGTAGTTTTCATTCATTGCAATATTGTTTTTTTTCTATATAGGTTTTCCAGAATTTGCCAGAAATAAATCTGAACTTGACTTATCAATTTGTCAAATTACCAAAAGGTTGAATGCATTCCAATGACACATCAAAACCTAAAGAAATCTAAAGGTTGACCCATGGTCTCCAACAATAGACCAATGCCATTGAGTTGAGTTTAAATAGCCTCATTCATAAAAAAATCGTGATTTTTTGACAGGTTTAACTAATAATACAGGAACTGCTAACGCTTCCGCAGCACTTGTGTTCACATCCGGGTTTTGTCATAGTGTTCGATTCCAATCCTTATTTCTCATGATATTGTTTAATGGGCAGTCTTTTTGGCAATTGAGCTGGTTATTTCTACATACATTATCTGAAACATTTGGCTAAAACTACATATACAATTTATTGAGTATATTAACCAGTGGTATTGTTACATGTATAAGAAATAAGAAATAACACTAAACAAAAGACGACAGACTGAATTGCGTAGGTTTATATTTTTCTTCATAATCTTGTCATCGTTGATTCATACAAATTTATATAAATAAATTACCATTGCATAGTCCCATTTGCATTATTGGTAAAATGCAAATCTTAGATTGGGCATTCTAGCAAACCTTGCAGAAACTGCTTGTGCTTTTCTTTGAAAGACGATTTTAATACATTTTAACAACCTGCTGGTTTACAATAATGTAGTATGCCTGTCGTCTGTCTCTTCCAGTAGTTATATAATATTACAATAGCTGAGCCAACCCTGCGACGAATCACGTGACTGACTAGGGTGATCATGACGTCCATCTTCTTCCGCTTCCGAATCCGTAGTTTCTACGTCTGATTCTACATCCGAGTCTTGATAATGTCTCTGTGCTAACTTTGGTACATAACGAGTAGACACTAAGTTTTCGTCGTCTATATCTTTCCTGAAAAAAAACCCCGAAGTATGAATTGTAAAAATAATCATTTGAGATTCAGAAGGTGGTCTGAACTGAATATGGCTGAAGAAGGAGACACGTGGTCTTTGCCCAGAGGTAACTATCCGAATAGCACTCTTATTTGTGTCACAATATACTACTCCACTGGATTAGGAGGACTCTAAAGTGCGATAGTCACGCTAAAGTGCGATGGTCTACGCTAAAGAACGATGGTGTCTCACGCTAAAGTGCGATGGTTGTTTGTTTTCTAAAGTGCGATGGAACAAAAGAGAAAGGTTCAAGGACACTAATGTTAAAAACAAGTCTTTTTGCAAAATCTAGTTTGCTATGATATAACATATAATGCGATAGGCTTTTACTTTACCGGTCTTAAGTGACTGTCTCTAAATTTAGAAGACTGACCTAGAAATAATTGCTAAAAAGGTTATTTAGGTGTCACAAAATACTATATTTCCTTTGAATGAATGTTTAACAATTCGGGCGTATTGGATTGATTGTTGGTTGCTTAACGTTCAGTAGCAAATAGTTCATGTATGTACAGGACGAGGGGCGTATTGGATAATTGATGTAGCTTGCCGTTTACACAGCCTTATAATGTAAATACATCCCGGCCTTAAAGTTGTCAGTTGCAAATACAAAATTCGGTCATTGTTGGAATAAATAAAATTTATTTGTACAAGCTTTAATTTAAATGCGAGCCGAGAAAGGGGTTGTTGTTCGAGCTTTCCCCTTTTTCGTAGCGAGTATTAATACATGTTTTATTTTACTACAATGTACACACTGATGGACAATTTATGATTTACGCTTGAACACATACAAGTACCTTTATTTTACCGACGTTTATACTCTTCAATAAAATTGACAATATGTTAACGTAAACGTATGCATTAATATGCATCTGTTCGCTTCCAATATATTTTTCATGTTCCGGCATGTTCATGTTTTTTTTGTGTTAAATATCCCGTACAACAAAACAGAAACCTCAACTGCAGAGGTCTTTATGACACAAGGTGAAATCCCATGAGGCTATGTTTTAAAAAATCCGGCCTTTTTATATACATTTAGTGTTTTTCATTCTGAACAAATCACTGACTGTTTTGTGACGGTTAACTTGTAGAACTGAAACTTTCAAAGAGTAGAGAGAGAGAGAGCGTGTGTGTATGTGATGGGGTAGAAATTTTGGTCGTCCATTTAAGGTTCCCTAAAATAAAATAAGATCAAATTGTTGAAAGAACCAACTCCTAAATTATTGTTTTATTTTAAGTTTTGCGTTAACCATAATATTTGTTTGATCATGGGTTAACAGCCTCATAGATGTATATAATACTTTAGCCTGGAAACCTGGCCCAATCATACTGCGTCGATGTAGCGGAGCAAATCAGTAGCCAGGACCCCAGGCTATATAATACTTATCAAAGTTGTAGGATTTAGCAATTAATACGCCATCATAGAAAAATATGCCTTTTGCTTTGATTCCGTGTTTAAAACAAAATCATAACCTTAACAATTATTAATCTTCCTTCCTTTATTCTTCGTATTACCATAGATGTACAAAATGTAGGTTTATACATCTATCGTATAAGCTTTCTGTAATTAAGAAGACCCATGGTTCCTTCTATGTTTAGATTAGTCATCTACCCATGGTCACTGTGGTAGCCTTGGATAGATAAGAGAACCACACAGTACGTAAAATAATAATGTCTGACAGAAATAGAAAAGTAGGACAACTTGTAATCAATCAGCCCAAACTGATACCAGGAATTCATTGGCTATTCAAGATTAATGACCTCTGCCAGTCGATAAAAATCTTTATTGGTTTCGAGGGACATATTCTTATTGTTCAGAAATATGTGTCAAGGAAAATGGCAAAAAAAAAGAGAAAGTAGAAGCAAAACCTTTCCTCAGTGGACTCGGAGAAGATATAAAATTTATTTATTATCCTCCTACTGATAATAAATTCCTCTCAAGAAGAAGCAGAAAGATACAAATGAATTAATTATTAAGAAAAAGGAAGGTTGATAAAACTAGGTATTATTTAACTTAAAAGATTTATTTTTAGGGATATAAGTAACTTTAATGTAACCTTGATTTTTATTGACGAGCTTTAAGAGCTAAGAGTTTTTTTTATACAGAGGACCTGTGATCACATCTCCTTCAGAGAGAGGAGCGTTCTTTGTCATCCGCAGTTGGTTTATTAGTCACCCTTTACCAGCTCCTGAGACGTTTCCTATCTGTAGTATATCTAATGAAAGAAGATGTTGATTAAACACCAATGAGACAGCAATCCGCCGACGACACCCATAGCGTAGACAATTGTCCATACCACAAGTCAAGCTCTAACTTAATCACTCCTGCGAAACACCATCAAACACAAAAAAAAAATACTAACCATTCTGACATGAGGTAAAACATTTTTTTAATTTCTTTTATCTTAAGTTTACATTATTAAAAGAGGAGGGCATACTGTTATGCTGTTATGGGGCAATTTAATTCTTTGTTATCTTTTATTTTGAAAATATATTTGCTGTTAGCTGTTATTGTCTTATTCTTTGTTAGCTGTTATTGGGCTTTTAGTTTTTTTGTTATCTGTTATTGGGCTTTTAGTTTTTTTTATTCTGTTATTGTGATAATGTATTTGCTGTTAACTGTTATTGAAAATTGGAATGTTAGCATTTTTTTGACAGTCAATATTCGGTATAAATTGAAGATCATTGGCCATTGGGGTCTACCACTACTAATATGTTTGTCCCGTATTCAGAGAAGGATTCCATTAACATATAACCATCACAGAAGTGAGGTCCAGGACAATTCCATTATATCTTATGATTATCCTTTGTAATAAATTCCATTTTTTTTAATGAATGTGTATTTAGAATTATCTTAATTTTTTGTATGAGAATAATGTTCCTTGTTTTCCGTACGAACATATTAAATTAAAACAATTCTTAATATGACAAAAAGGAAAACATATGGCCAGGAATATCTGACAAGGATCTCAATTAAGGACTAGGTCCTATCAACCACTTAACCTTTTATATAATATGGTACATAGACTCAGCTCTGTAATTCTTTTCAAAGCAGAACCAAATGCATTGTACAATGACAGTTCCAACCATGTACTTTGGTCCGAAGCTGCACATAACTCATTACAAACAAAGATATTACAAACAAAGATTTATTTCGTTTCAAGCCATTGTTTCCCTACTAAACTATGTATTCTACTTACTAGTACACTTGGTACAATCAAAAACCTCAGCTGATAAAAAATTGTTCAAATAAGGCCTTTGAAAATAGTGGAATAAATTGCTTTTAGAGTGTCAAAATTCGTTCGAAGTACTTGATAAATTGCATGCTTATAATTGGTGCTTTTGATTTTTCTATCCTATATACCACTTTGCCTCATAGTTTTATTAAGAAAAATTCACACACCTCATTAAATGGTCATTTAGAAAAAGTCAGAATATTCAAACTCTTTTAGGTCACTTTTTTTAATAGCAACAAAGGGAGCTTCAGTCAATATATATAAACAATACACCAACGTTTCATGACAACTGCTGAAAATTTTTTTGTGTTAATGTCTGAAAACTGGAAAATCACCCCTTTTTAATTAATAAAACCTGTTAACTCGGAAACGTAAAATCTAAAATTCATAAAAATTGAAAGTTACCTTAGTTAATAGATATAAACAATTCACCAAAATTCCTTGCTTTGTGAAAGCATTTTTGAGATATTATCAGAAAACTGAAAAAAAACCCCACCAATTTTATTGAATAAAAACCCATTACCCAGAAACTTAAAATCTAAAATTTATAAAAAAAAAAAAAGAAAAAAAAAGGGAGCCGTCAATAGATATAAACAATTTCCCAAAGTTTAATGCAAATAGTTAAAGAGTTTTTGAGTTAATGTCCAACATGTTGACAACAAACGGACAACAGTATACCATAATACGTTCCGTAATAGAGCGTATAAAAAATATTATAATATATTGAGTAGTAATTTAAACACATTCTAGATACATAAATTAATACTAAAAACATAGTCATAAGAAATGGAATGCATTACAAAGGATTATATCCGTAATAAGAAATACTGATTTGTCAAAGACCGAATTATTTTAATATTTCATTTACTGTTATCTGTTTTTGTCCATTTTAATTCCTTGTTATCTGTTATGAGCCAAATCGATTTGCTGTTTTGCTGTTATTGGGACCCCCTTGCCCCCCTCTTAAAAAGAAATATAATAATATGAACTATATCATAGACAAATTAGTGTATTGTAAACAATTTCTTTTTCACTGATACTTATTTTGCATTTAGCCTTTCCAATTGATTTCGCGACGATTTATTTCAGTCCAGTTTCCAAATGTTCTTGATGTTTTTTTTTTTAAATATTCGCGACGATTATTTCATTCGCGATATTTAATTACTTGAGAAATTCAAGCCCGGGATTCGGGGACTTTGAACAGGATACATGTACCTGGCTAGCGAAAATCGCCAGTGAAACTGACAACTCGCTCGCAAAATAAGTTGTTCAACTGAGTAAAGTAAAACCATAGATACATGACGTATTATATAATATCTCTGGTGAAAAATAGTAAGCAACTATACATTTTATTTTGGGCTATCACTATGATGATGGAAGTTTTTAACGACATTGACTTGGGAAAAAAGGGGGGCTATCACTAATACCCTTTTTGCCGATTATTTATAACTGCGATATTACGTAACTCTTATCGCAGTCCATTGATCTACAAATTCCCCTTTTTGTCTGTTATTTATACATGCCATGTATACAGATCTCAGTAAAGAACTTTTTACGGAGATTATGATATAACAGTATGCATTTGGCTTTTATAATGTACTTTTTTGTCAAATAAATGTGATCAAATGTAGCTCTTCAACTGTTTCGTTTCTTATACATCCTTTGCTTTCAAATATTCGGCTTTTAGCATTCCTGAGTTAAGGTAAAATAAAAAAGCGCTCAAGTTAGACACAAGCAATTAATAACGTGTTGTTTTCATTTTTCATATGACGGAGTCCACTTCCTGGTCAGGTTATACCATCACACTTAGACCAACTAATAAGAGAATGTTTAATTAAGACTCCAAGAACATTAATGCTCTCACTCTGTCATTTAATCCTATCATCACGATTATCACATGTGGATGAATTTACATCACATCTCAGTGGCAAATATTAACAATATAAATTCTTTTCTTAATCTTAATTCTTTTTTGTTAAATATTCATCTGTTCGACTTTGTAATTATTTACAACATTTTCCTGTGTTATTTTCATGCGGACATCTGTCCTTATATATATCAAGGATTTGTATAGTATCCTTGTATATATAAACAGGCATTCATTAACATTCTTTTCAAAAAGATAATCTGTTGGGTACCATAATTCATTTGTTTGATTTTAAATTTTTCAAAAACACTGTATTCATTGTAGGTGTACAAGAATCAATGGGGGAAAGATAAGTAATAAGTGTACACCAATTGGTAGGAAAAAGTATGGGCAATAAGTGTACACCAATTGGTAGGAAAAAGTATGGGCAATAAGTGTACAACAATTGACAGGAAAAGTATGAGCAATAAGTGTACACCAATTGGCAGGACAAGTATGAGCAATAAGTGTATACCAATTGGCAGGAAAAGTTATGAGCAATAACGTACACCAATTAATAGGAAAAGTTATGAGCAATAAGTGTACACCAATTGGCAGGAAAAGCATGAGCAATAAGTCTACATCAATTGATAGGAAAAATTATGAGCAATACGTGTAAATCAATTGATAGGAAAAGTTATGAGCAATAAATGTACACCAATTGGCAGGAAAAGCATCAGCAATGAGTGTACACCAATTGATAGGAAAAATTATGAGCAATAAGTGTACACCAATTGGTAGGAAAAAGTATGGGCAATAAGTGTACAACAATTGACAGGAAAAGTATGAGCAATAAGTGTACACCAATTGGCAGGACAAGTATGAGCAATAAGTGTATACCAATTGGCAGGAAAAGTTATGAGCAATAACGTACACCAATTAATAGGAAAAGTTATGAGCAATAAGTGTACACCAATTGGCAGGAAAAGCATGAGCAATAAGTCTACATCAATTGATAGGAAAAATTATGAGCAATACGTGTAAATCAATTGATAGGAAAAGTTATGAGCAATAAATGTACACCAATTGGCAGGAAAAGCATCAGCAATGAGTGTACACCAATTGATAGGAAAAATTATGAGCAATAAGTGTACACCAACTGGCAGAAAAAGCATGAGCAATAAGTGTACACAAATTGATAGGAAAAATTATGAGCAATAAGTGTACACCAATTGATAGGAAAAATTATGAGCAATAAGTGTACACCAATTGATAGGAAAAGTTATGACCAATAAGTGTACACCAATTGGCAGGAAAAGCATGAGCAATAAGTGTACACCAATTGATAGGAAAAATTATGAGCAATAAGTGTAGACCAATTGATAGAAAAAGTTATGAGCAATTAGTGTACACCAATTGGCAGACAAAAGTATGAGCAATAAGTGTACACCAATTGGTAGGAAAAGTATGAGCAACAAGTGTACACAAATTGGCAGGGAAAGTATGAGCAATAAGTGTACACCAATTGGCAGGAAAAGTATGAGCAATAAGTGTACACCAATTGGCAAGAAAAGTATGAGCAATAAGTGTACACTAATTGGCAGAAAAAAAGTATGAGCAATAAGTGTACACCAATTGACAGGAAAAGTATGAGCAATAAGTGTACACCAATTGGTAGGAAAAAGTATGGCCAATAAGTGTACAACAATTGACAGGAAAAGTATGAGTAATAAGTGTACACCAATTGGCAGGACAAGTATGAGCAATAAGTGTACACCAGTTGGCAGGAAAAGTTATGAGCAATAACGTACACCAATTAATAGGAAAAGTTATGAGCAATAAGTGTACACCAATTGGCAGGAAAAGCATGAGCAATAAGTCTACATCAATTGATAGGAAAAATTATGAGCAATACGTGTAAATCAATTGATAGGAAAAGTTATGAGCAATAAATGTACACCAATTGGCAGGAAAAGCATGAGCAATGAGTGTACACCAATTGATAGGAAAAATTATGAGCAATAAGTGTACACCAATTGATAGAAAAAGTTATGAGCAATAAGTGTACACCAATTGGCAGGACAAGTATGAGCAACAAGAGTACACCAATTGGCAGGACAAGTATGAGCAACAAGAGTACACCAATTGGCAAATATGTTTATTCTTGTTTGTCACAGCATACATGTATTAGTTCATCAATATTTATTCACAGCATCATCCAGGCAATTAAGCAAACCAAACCATGGTTTGACCATGGTTTTATAATCATTTGGTTTAAGGATGGTCAACCATTGGTGCATTTTGACAGGGGTAATGTCACATACCCAAAGTTGGATGTTACTAGAAAACACAAGCTTGTTCATACATCTTCTGAATTCTAGAGCTTTTATAACTTACAAGCAGTTTCTCAACTGGCTTAACATATGCAGGGTTACATCTCACTAAGGATTTTTGAAGTGCAGGGACTAATCTTTGCTAATAGCAATCCTCTATGTCCAGTATTATATTTTTAACAGCGATATCCATTTCCAGCCCCAAAAAATGCTAGTCCTGATTAGAAGTTTTTCGAAAGATAGCCAGAAAATATTTAATATTTATTATTGGAATTCCACTTTTGGTTTAAATCATTCAAGATAATGTTTAGTTAATATTTTGAGAGATTATTTATTTTAAACATAAATTAGAAGCAGACAAGCACAATACAAATAATATATAAAGAGTCTGGATTTTCTTCTTATATATTTTCTATTTTTTTCAAGCCTTTTTTCTTTAATTCTAAAAAAATGTTGCCCTTATGGTCTAACAGGGTCATCAAACATATGTTTATATAGATACCCTAATGATATTTGTGGTGTTTTTAACTCTGGTTAAATTTAACCTCAGGTATTTCAAAGGAGAACATTTTGCAAAAGTTTAATAATGGACAGAGAGAAAGACATTTAGGATGAGAGATAATAGGTAAAAAGAATGAGTTCAAAGATCAGTAAATTTCATGAAATACTTTATGATCTTTCAACCAGATGCTCTGCAGGGCGCAGTTTTATACAACAGCAGAGGTTGAACCCTGAACGGTTGGGGCAAGTATGGACACAACATTCAAGCTGGATTCAGCTCTAATTTGGATTGTGATTAAATAGTTGACACAGCATAGTTTTCTGACACAGAACGAATGTGGTCTAATAAACTTAAAATTGTTTTTTGCCTTTGAGCAATTCAATATGCTGTTGAATATATTAATCCTCTCAAAAAAATGACCCCGATTTGAACCAACTTGAAAACTGGGCCAATAATAAAAAATCTAAGTACATTTTTAGATTCAGCATATCAAAGAACTCCAAGGATTTGGGCCTTTTATTCCTAAACTGTTGGGACCAAAACTCCCAAAATCAATCCCAACCTTCCTTTTATGGTCATAAACCTTGTGTTTAAATTTCATAGATTTCTATTTACTTATACTAAAGTTATGGTGCAAAAACCAAGAAAAATGCTTATTCAGGCCCCTTTTTGGCCCCTTATTCCTAAAATGTTGGGATCTCAACTCCCAAAATCAATCCCAACCTTCCTTTTGTGTTCATAAACCTTGTCTTTAAATTTCATTGATTTCTCTTTACTTATATACTAAAGTTAATGTGCGAAAACCAAAAATAATGCTTATTTGGGCCCTTTTTTGGCCCCTAATTCCTAAATAGTTCGAACCAAAACTCTCAAAATCAATCCCAACCTTCCTTTTGTGGTCATAAACCTTGTGTCAAAATTTCATAGATTTCTATTTACCTAAACCAAAGTTATAGTGCGAAAACCAAGAAAATGCTTATTTGGGCCCTTTTGGCCCGTAACTCCTAAACTGTTGGGACCAAAACTTCCAAAATCAATCCGAACCTTCCTTTTGTGGTCATAAACCTTGTGTCAAAATTTCATTGATTTCTATTTACTTAAACTAAAGTTATAGTGCGAAAACCAAAAGTCTTCGGACTACGACGACGACGCCAACGTGATACCAAAATACGACCAAAATTTTTTCAATTTTTGCGGTCGTATAAAAATGGAATAAACAATAAATATTAGTTAAATGATAAAATGAGATATTGGACTATATATCAATGATGCAGAAGCATAACCTACAAAAGTTCATAAAAAAATTAAAATCTGTATTATCATCTTGTAATCACCCTGATTATAGACAACTTCTTTAGATATATAGATCACTGTAGGTTGCACTTTGTAAATACAGCTGTTTCTCAAAACACGCCTCTTTTGGGGAGTAATTGAATATTCATAGAAAAATAATTTTGTTTACATACTGGTTCCCAGTTATGCTCTCTGTGTTCCATATCGCAGAGACAGAAATTGGGAATGTTACCAGTAAATAAACATGTGCATATTGTTTACATTGAAATCTGTGTGAACCTTTCATTAGAGGTAGGGGTAGTTAAGAAAATTAGTGTAAGTTTAAACTCTGAGAAGTTCAGGGCATATTAAAGTTGAAAATATGCCGCACGTATACAGCGCTATATTTTGACCTTTGAAAAAAATTGTGGTGCATATGAACTTTCAATTCTAGGATAAAAAAAAATTTCAAAACTTCATAGTAAAAGTGGTAGAGTTTTAGCCGTAAAAGGAGTTCTTATGGGAAATTGCATTGTCAAATTTACAGAAATGCAACCTATATAGGGTGAAAAAGGGGAACATTCAGAATTTAACAAAATGTGCTTTTTTTCACAGATTTTAAAGAAATTAACTCAAATAAGAAGTTTTATAAATATTTAATGAAGATTGATAGAATCCTGGGCCTTAAATATGATGACTCAGCATAAATTCACAGTTTACAGTATGCATAGTTTACTTAAAGTCCTGGATACAAAATTAAATCATAATATTTGCATATTTGTAAGTTAAATTGTTAAGAAGTGCTTATATTTACTCTTCGCAGTCATTGAAACTCATAGATCCTTCCTGAATATTATTTATGGGGTATTTGTGTCCTTTCAATAACCCAAAAGTAAGCCGCAACACCTAAATCAGCTTTTTTGTCACCACGGCATAATAAATACAAGCTAGAAAAACAAAAATATCTCAAGAAAACTTACAATAGTGTGTTCTATCCTGAATATGTACTAAATATTCCAAATTGCTAGAAACAGCAGAATGATTTAGGAAATTTGAGGCCCCAGGGGCAAAAAACATAGAAAAATTGCCTACCCCCTGGGTCATAAAACAAATTATTTAACTTGTAAATGCTATGATTTTATGATTTTAAAGTTCTTGATATAGAAAACAATAACTATGCTTGGAAGTTATGCAAAAATCAGATTTTAGCAGTCATCTCTACAACATTTTAAGTGAATTTATATCTCAGACTGGTATCTGCATACATACAACTATTGCAAATATGGCTTTGTTTGAACACTTCTAGTATATATAGTAGCTAAATTGTGTCAGATATATGGTTACAGATGATACTGTTGTGACAAGAATTCTAAATTGACCATTTGAGGCAGAAAATGGGTTCTTTAATTGACAAATAGGCATACAGTAAGATGTGGACTGGAGATAGAGGCTGGATTGGATACTTTATATAATCTTGAATGTTGTAATGATTGACTGCTATAAACATTACATTTATGATATTCTGATATGCTTTCAATATGTTATCAAAACAGTTTGTAACAGGTTCTAGGCATTTTTTATCAGAAAATATGCAAATAGGGTAAGCTGGCAATAATTCAAGTCTTGTTTTCAAATTCTTTAAAAAATTGAAACAGGGGAGGGGGTATCAAATGTATAGTAAAGAAAAACTTAGAGTATACACAGTGATTTCTTTAAGACTTTAATTCTGATAAATGAGTATTAATGTGAGAAAAACTGATTTTAGAGAGTTTTCTATTTGAATAAATGTCTGTATAGGTTGCACTTTGTAAATACAGCTGTTTCTCAAAACACGCCTCTTTTGGGGAGTAATTGAATATTCATAGAAAAATAATTTTGTTTACATACTGGTTCCCAGTTATGCTCTCTGTGTTCCATATCGCAGAGACAGAAATTGGGAATGTTACCAGTAAATAAACATGTGCATATTGTTTACATTGAAATCTGTGTGAACCTTTCATTAGAGGTAGGGGTAGTTAAGAAAATTAGTGTAAGTTTAAACTCTGAGAAGTTCAGGGCATATTAACGTTGAAAATATGCCGCACGTATACAGCGCTATATTTTGACCTTTGAAAAAAATTGTGGTGCATATGAACTTTCAATTCTAGGATAAAAAAAAATTTCAAAACTTCATAGTAAAAGTGGTAGAGTTTTAGCCGTAAAAGGAGTTCCTATGGGAAATTGCATTGTCAAATTTACAGAAATGCAACCTATATAGGGTGAAAAAGGGGAACATTCAGAATTTAACAAAATGTGCTTTTTTTCACAGATTTTAAAGAAATTAACTCAAATAAGAAGTTTTATAAATATTTAATGAAGATTGATAGAATCCTGGGCCTTAAATATGATGACTCAGCATAAATTCACAGTTTACAGTATGCATAGTTTACTTAAAGTCCTGGATACAAAATTAAATCATAATATTTGCATATTTGTAAGTTAAATTGTTAAGAAGTGCTTATATTTACTCTTCGCAGTCATTGAAACTCATAGATCCTTCCTGAATATTATTTATGGGGTATTTGTGTCCTTTCAATAACCCAAAAGTAAGCCGCAATAGGTTGTTGCGGCTTACTTTTGGGTTATTGAAGGACACAAAAAAAAATCAGCTTTTTTGTCACCACGGCATAATAAATACAAGCTAGAAAAACAAAAATATCTCAAGAAAACTTACAATAGTGTGTTCTATCCTGAATATGTACTAAATATTCCAAATTGCTAGAAACAGCAGAATGATTTAGGAAATTTGAGGCCCCAGGGGCAAAAAACATAGAAAAATTGCCTACCCCCTGGGTCATAAAACAAATTATTTAACTTGTAAATGCTATGATTTTATGATTTTAAAGTTCTTGATATAGAAAACAATAACTATGCTTGGAAGTTATGCAAAAATCAGATTTTAGCAGTCATCTCTACAACATTTTAAGTGAATTTATATCTCAGACTGGTATCTGCATACATACAACTATTGCAAATATGGCTTTGTTTGAACACTTCTAGTATATATAGTAGCTAAATTGTGTCAGATATATGGTTACAGATGATACTGTTGTGACAAGAATTCTAAATTGACCATTTGAGGCAGAAAATGGGTTCTTTAATTGACAAATAGGCATACAGTAAGATGTGGACTGGAGATAGAGGCTGGATTGGATACTTTATATAATCTTGAATGTTGTAATGATTGACTGCTATAAACATTACATTTATGATATTCTGATATGCTTTCAATATGTTATCAAAACAGTTTGTAACAGGTTCTAGGCATTTTTTATCAGAAAATATGCAAATAGGGTAAGCTGGCAATAATTCAAGTCTTGTTTTCAAATTCTTTAAAAAATTGAAACAGGGGAGGGGGTATCAAATGTATAGTAAAGAAAAACTTAGAGTATACACAGTGATTTCTTTAAGACTTTAATTCTGATAAATGAGTATTAATGTGAGAAAAACTGATTTTAGAGAGTTTTCTATTGAATAAATGTCTGTATAGGTTGCACTTTGTAAATACAGCTGTTTCTCAAAACACGCCTCTTTTGGGGAGTAATTGAATATTCATAGAAAAATAATTTTGTTTACATACTGGTTCCCAGTTATGCTCTCTGTGTTCCATATCGCAGAGACAGAAATTGGGAATGTTACCAGTAAATAAACATGTGCATATTGTTTACATTGAAATCTGTGTGAACCTTTCATTAGAGGTAGGGGTAGTTAAGAAAATTAGTGTAAGTTTAAACTCTGAGAAGTTCAGGGCATATTAACGTTGAAAATATGCCGCACGTATACAGCGCTATATTTTGACCTTTGAAAAAAATTGTGGTGCATATGAACTTTCAATTCTAGGATAAAAAAAAATTTCAAAACTTCATAGTAAAAGTGGTAGAGTTTTAGCCGTAAAAGGAGTTTCCTATGGGAAATTGCATTGTCAAATTTACAGAAATGCAACCTATATAGGGTGAAAAAGGGGAACATTCAGAATTTAACAAAATGTGCTTTTTTTCACAGATTTTAAAGAAATTAACTCAAATAAGAAGTTTTATAAATATTTAATGAAGATTGATAGAATCCTGGGCCTTAAATATGATGACTCAGCATAAATTCACAGTTTACAGTATGCATAGTTTACTTAAAGTCCTGGATACAAAATTAAATCATAATATTTGCATATTTGTAAGTTAAATTGTTAAGAAGTGCTTATATTTACTCTTCGCAGTCATTGAAACTCATAGATCCTTCCTGAATATTATTTATGGGGTATTTGTGTCCTTTCAATAACCCAAAAGTAAGCCGCAATAGGTGTTGCGGCTTACTTTTGGGTTATTGAAGGACACAAAAAAAAAATCAGCTTTTTTGTCACCACGGCATAATAAATACAAGCTAGAAAAACAAAAATATCTCAAGAAAACTTACAATAGTGTGTTCTATCCTGAATATGTACTAAATATTCCAAATTGCTAGAAACAGCAGAATGATTTAGGAAATTTGAGGCCCCAGGGGCAAAAAACATAGAAAAATTGCCTACCCCCTGGGTCATAAAACAAATTATTTAACTTGTAAATGCTATGATTTTATGATTTTAAAGTTCTTGATATAGAAAACAATAACTATGCTTGGAAGTTATGCAAAAATCAGATTTTAGCAGTCATCTCTACAACATTTTAAGTGAATTTATATCTCAGACTGGTATCTGCATACATACAACTATTGCAAATATGGCTTTGTTTGAACACTTCTAGTATATATAGTAGCTAAATTGTGTCAGATATATGGTTACAGATGATACTGTTGTGACAAGAATTCTAAATTGACCATTTGAGGCAGAAAATGGGTTCTTTAATTGACAAATAGGCATACAGTAAGATGTGGACTGGAGATAGAGGCTGGATTGGATACTTTATATAATCTTGAATGTTGTAATGATTGACTGCTAAACATTACATTTATGATATTCTGATATGCTTTCAATATGTTATCAAAACAGTTTGTAACAGGTTCTAGGCATTTTTTATCAGAAAATATGCAAATAGGGTAAGCTGGCAATAATTCAAGTCTTGTTTTCAAATTTTAAAAAAAATTGAAACAGGGGAGGGGGTATCAAATGTATAGTAAACAAAAACTTAGAGTATACACAGTGATTTCTTTAAGACTTTAATTCTGATAAATGAGTATTAATGTGAGAAAAACTGATTTTAGAGAGTTTTCTAATTGAATAAATGTCTGTATAGGTTGCACTTTGTAAATACAGCTGTTTCTCAAAACACGCCTCTTTTGGGGAGTAATTGAATATTCATAGAAAAATAATTTTGTTTACATACTGGTTCCCAGTTATGCTCTCTGTGTTCCATATCGCAGACAGAAATTGGGAATGTTACCAGTAAATAAACACGTGCATATTGTTTACATTGAAATCTGTGGTAACCTTTCATTCGAGGTAGGGGTAGTTAAGAAAATTAGTGTAAGTTTAAACTCTGAGAAGTTCAGGGCATATTAACGTTGAAAATATGCCGCACAGCCCTATATTTTGACCTTTGAAAAAAATTGTGGTGCATATGAACTTTCAATTCTAGGATAAAAAAAATTTCAAAACTTCATAGTAAAAGTGGTAGAGTTTTAGCCGTAAAAGGAGTTCCTATGGGAAATTGCATTGTCAATATTTACAGAAATGCAACCTGTAAAGTGTTTTTCCTAAAAAGGGGTTAATTATTATTTTCAACAAATATGTAGGGACTAGCCTTTTCTAACAAGAGTAAACTTTTATCATCTATTCAAGAAATATTTAAGGACTAACCCACTTTTATCATCTGCAACAAATGTAAAGGTACTAATAACCTGTTAAAGAAAGGTTAAGTTACATGCTACAAATAATAAAGATATTTATTTACTAATTCGGTTCTAAGGTATTAAAAAAATAAATCTAATTTAATATTTGTATATAGAAACTTAAACTGCGTCACTTTAAGTACTGCTTTGCATAAAATAGTTATAAACTGAAGGTTAAATATGTATAACCTTTATTAACTTGTACTTCAACAGGTGGTTTTATATGTCGGTCATTCTAATCCATGTTGTGTTTTAACAATATCAAGAATTAAATAAATCTGAACTGGTTGAGAATGATACATGTACAGAAACAAAACTTTGGTCATGAGTTTTATATTCTCATGTTGAATATGAAAATAAGGAATTGTGGTAAAGATTGCCATAGACACAACTATCCAACAAAGTTTAAATAAAGTGGATATGTTTAAGCTAATATAGGCAATTATTAGCTAATTTAAGGCTAATAAATATTGTACAGCTTTCAACAATGAGAAAAACCCATACTGTATAACAAAAAAGTAAAATCGCAGGTGTGAATGGATATTGTAGACAATTAGGTATCATTAAACATATCTTTCTGATTTAGTAATATGTTCATCAGTTGTATAAAGATCTATAAAATATAATAAAAGTCAGTTGTCTATCCTTAACTTAAAAGAAGAAATATCTCCAAGCCTCAGTCTGCCAAAGATTATTCTCTGTCAACTTTAGATTGGCTTTATATTTTTCAATCTGATACTGATGGCGTAGTTAACAGAGATCAAACTATTGTTTGGATATATCTGTTAGTGTTGTTAACAGAAAAAGTATCGTCTGTTGTTTACAGAGTTTTCTTTGAATATTCTCTTATATTTACCAGGCAGGTGTTGTTAACAGAGAAACAAGGATGTTTTTATGTATATGCTTGTGTTGTTTACAGAGAAAATATCGCTTAAAAATTTGCATGTGTTGTCAAAAATATCTGTCAATCATAAACTGTATTTTCAACAATTAAGTCCAGTGCTTGAACCAGTGTTGAAATTAGCTCTATTTAGTACTAACAAATATGAACAAAGGTCGATAACTCATGTCAATATATTGATTTAGAAATGATACACAATGACTCCAATTGTTTCATCCTCTCTATTCTCATCAGCAATTGGAATTTAAAAAAAAATCTTCTTATTAGTTCCCTTTTTTCTACATGTATGCAAGGATTTGTATATTATTTCATGGGTACCAATTTTCATGGATATACATAATTATTTAATTTCGTGGTTTTCCAAAAGTCTGAATACAAGCAGCTGGAAAATTTGTAAATTTGTTGAACATTTAAATTCTGGTTTCCCATGTAGCCATGAAATCAACAAAAAAATTGTATCCAACAAAAAATAATGAATCCACAGTATGCTAATTATAGCTCATGCCAATTAGGGAAAAAAATGGAACTTTATAAGTACACATGCACCCAACATCTGCACACTAATTAGTGTACCAGTAACACCTAGAAAGACAGATAGAACAATATTTTTCATACTAAACTTTACAATTTAAAACTTTAAATATATTGATAGAACAGAATTAAAAACAAATTGAAGGCAGAGATTAAAATCTATATAGGATGGTCTAATGGCATGACCTAATTCATAATAAAAAAAAAATAATTTTGATAGTTCACTGTTTTACAAATTACCAAATTATAATTGACCTTCACCTTTCCTTCCACTAGCCAGCTAGAGGATTGTTTTTATGGAGTGACCATATTTGGTTCCATCAAATGATACTGTTATCATTAATTAGATACATTCATACCAATGGATAGGTACTTGCTACATTGTACCTGTAACTGTGAAACCTGTATACTAGTGTAACTATAACAGTTATCAAACTGTGAAACCTGAATATTAATGTCAGTAGAACAGAGACATTTCAGGTCCTAATTGAGGTCAGAAAAAAGTGACCTTTGAAGTCCTAATTGAGGTCACTAGAACAGTGACATTTCGTGAATGTCAAATTTAATAAAACAGGCAAAAGATTCAGTTCATTTAGGCTGAAATATAAAGTTACAAGTGGATAATAGCATTAAATGGCTAAATAATTTTTCTAAACGTATATAATGGAAGAAAACTGTGCCTCTTAAAAAAGTTCCCACTGATCTTTCCGCAGAAAAATTGTGTGTGTTCTGTCCAAAAAAATAGTTAGTACAAAGTGCATTTCTTTTAGGCAATAAATGTGTGAGAATACTAGTCAATAGATATAAGAAGATGTGGTATGATTGCCAATGAGACAACTATACATCCAAGCATAAATGTGTGATCCAAGTTACAATTTGTAAAAGTAAACCATTATAGGTCAAAGTACTGCAGTGTTCAACACGGAGCCTTGGCTCACGTTGAACAGTGTAAAACCATTCAAACAGGGAAACCAACTGTCTTATCTATATAAAAACAAGAACAACAACCATTGAATTAGAGCAGGTAGAAACAAAAGCAGCACTATGATTTAACTGTTTTAATAGGTACATGTACCAACCTTCACCCTTACCTGAAACAATAATGCAACATTACAACATAGAAAGACACGACATAAAATTTAAAATCTGTTTTTAAATGCTTCATTGGTATAACTATATTGACCAAACCCATCAATATTGGCTAAATGGAATTACCAACTTATTACAGCAGCTTTCTCTGCTTTGCAAGATTAACAGAATCTTACGTAATTACATAATAGGTACTTTCTAAATTTACAATGGCTGAATGCACCATAATAGCATTATTTGCTATATCAGTGCTCACACCAGCTTTGGTTTAAAATAACTTTTGCATTGTTATGTAACATACTGCAATATTAAGTCATTTTAAGAAAAGGAATTTGATAAGTACACAAGCACTCAGTATAAACAATAAATATTTGTCCTTGATAATTAAATTAGTTTATTGGAATACAGATTCGATTATGATTTAATAACAAGTAAAGTTTGCAAAGAACCAGGCATAAACAAGACACAACAAATACATTAAAACTTAACAGACAAGATCTACTTGCTAAAGCCCCCCACTGGGTACAGGATTTTCTTGATGTGTTGAGAACATTACTGCTGGCCTTTGGTTGTTTTCTGTCCTTTGGTCGGGTTGTTGTCTCTTTGACACATTCCCCATTTCCATTCTCAATTCTATATCATATTATATACTTTACTGTAATCCTTAAATAGATGTTTTCATGTGACACAAAGAAATAGAGATTATAAGGGTTTCGATAAAAGCCCTATGTATGTACTGGTAAATGCCTCCGATATCCGAAGAACCCCTCGAAAGCTGCGAGGGTACAGTGGCATTCATGTACACTCCCTAACGGGATTAATGGAGATGTGTCATTAACGTATGTTTATACGACAATTATTTTTACAAGGACAATCAATCCCCACCCAACACAAAGGGAGTGCTAGGACACCGGGCAGTCTGTTATTATGGTGGAGGAAGCCGAAGTACTCGGAGAGAACCACCGGGCCACTCGGTGGAAACAGACAAACCAGAGAGATATCAGAAGATTGATCTCCAGGTCAAAGTAAGGGACAACTTTGACCAACCGAGGCCCCCAAAGTACCCATTCTAGTTTAAACTCCCGTCTGGGTACCAGAGATGTGTGTGAGAGGGTGAAAATTGCCCTTCTGATGTGCTGATATTTTTAGCACCCCGAGTGAGAATCGAACTCGGGACCTTCAGCACTGTAGCCATCGGTCTTAACCACTAGACCACGAACTCACTTTTCAAATATGACTGATATGGGTGTCTTCAGACTGTTGGCTGATAAATTAAGATGGAAATTTGATGTTTTTTACTTGTATTTTCTACTAAGAATATTATAAACTAACAAAATATAGTTAGTTGTACAATCTGTTACAATTTAAGATCCGACAAACAAAAAAATATGGAAAAATTCTATGTAGGGGGTTGAACTGCAATAGACATTGTTCCTAATCAGCAACATGTCACCCTACATTTTTCAAATCATTTAACAATAGACTGTTGCGTCAGACATTTTTCTAATTATAATGTGAAATATTCATCGGAAAGTATGTGATCAGGCGTATGACACCAATCTACAGATCATTAACACATTTATATACTGATAGTTTGCTGTCCTTTAATACTGATTATATAGGTCAAACGTATGAGGCCATACATCTTTCTATCACAACCATATATGATCCTCTCTTATGATGTACATGTAAAGTTATTTGAGAATGGTTTCCCAAACTGTGAAAGCTTGATGAAATGTCACTGGAGAAGCACTGTTAAGCTGTGAATATCAATCTGGTTAAATGTTACATGTACTGGCCCTAGTGAGAAGTTAATTCATCATTATATCTTAATAAACGTTTTTTTCAATATAACATCTGTGTGGAAGATCTACATTAGATGTCAAGGTCATTATATAGACAAGGTCATTACATAGACAAGGTTTTCAAACACCTCCCTAGCAGTCAAATCTCCAGCTGTCTAAGATCCAGTAATGCCGCCAGGTCATCAAATAGACAAAGTCGTCAAACACCTCCATCTCAATAGCAGTTGAATATTTATCTGACTGATATTCTCATGAAATCTCAAGGTCATCAAAGACCTCAATAGCAGTTGAATATTCATCTGACGGAGATTCTCATGAAATCTCAAGGTTTGTCAAACACCTCAATAGAAGTCAAGGTCATTAAATAGTCAAGGACCTAAACACCATCTAAATAGCAGATGAAAATCCATCTGTGTGAGATCTTCATCGGGAGTCAAGGTCATCAAACCCCCTTCATAGCAGTTCAATGTTAAATATCCATCCTTTGAAAGATCTTTATATTATGAGTCATGAAGGTCATTTTTTAGTCAAGTTTTTTTGTTTTTTTTAGTAAACCCAATTTTTGTGGTTAGTTGTTGCATGGTTATGCCTTTTAGATGAAGCCTTTATGATTGAGTCAACACATGGTTTTTTGTCAGTAGACAAGATGGATTTATATGTGGACCTCAGTGTCACGTATTAAATAGTTAGGGAACTTATTACCAGTTGATTTTTATGGGGAAGGGACTTAAGGATGGAAAAAATTGTCATGCATTTTTTTAGTTGTAATCTCTATCCTCCTTTTTTATTTTTACTCTATTCAGACCTGCATTTTTTTTGCAACGTGTCTCATTCTGCATTTTCATTTTAATCAAAACTGTCCTGCCTAATTTTTTTTATCCTAGCCCTCTAAAAATCAAATGGTAGCTCCATTGGGGATATGATTAATCCTACCTGGGCATGGTAAATGTTAACATAAAAGTTATGAGTTCAGTCATGTCATCCTACCTAAACAATTTGTGACTTAAAAGCAGTCTGTGCTTAAATAATTCTATTCCAAAATACAGTTTACTTAATAGAGAAGCAGAAAAAAAACCCATTTTCAAATACCTTGAATTCTAAAAGAAAAAATGAATAAATTAAACAGAAACAAAATTGTAATCTATAATATCTAGCTGCCATCTCCAAATATGAAGCACCTCTCTGCACTCTATGTATAATTAGGACATGACATAGGTAATTACCTTACACTTTTAAATGTGTCTTAATCTAGATAACACATAGCTAAGATGTGCATAACTACTAAGCCTCTGATAGGTGTATTATAAGGCTGCACAGTTCAAATGCACTTTTGCCTAATAGTTAATTAATTTAAAATTTAATGCAATTTGAAGTTGTTTTTGAAATAAGAAATAAAAGAAAGAATGTTAAAGTTTAGGACAGAAAAAAAAAAAAACTTCTTTAAACTAATACCAGGGAATTATTTTTGGTATCTTTTGAACAATATAAAACTTAGATCAGTGTCTGTCTCCAAGTCAAACGTCCATTTCACTGAACTATCAAGAACAAATAATGTTCAAGAACTGAGTTCAAGAACAAATAAAGTTCTAGAACAAAAGTTCAAGAACAAATACAGTTCTAGAACTCAGTTCATGAACATTTTTGGTAGTTCAAGAACAGTTCTTGATGTTCTAGAAAAGTTCTAGAATGTTCAAGAACTTGAAATCTGTTCTAGAACATTTTTCGCAGGGGTAGTATACATAAATGTTTCAAGGGGCTAGGATGAAGCCCTATTTTGAATAAGGGATTTTCTTGCTTTGTTGAACACCCATCTGTGGCATTGGGCTGTTTACTGGTAAGGATATTAGACTGCAGTCTTTGAGGTATTTCCCGGTTTCCTTTCTCAGTTCTAAATTTTGTTATTATCTGCTGAATTAAATTTATTAATTTTTTTTTAAATATATTCTGTTAGATAGGGGACTCAATTTTAAATGAGGATCATTTTAATCATTATATAGATTATTAAGATATATCTGAAAGAATTTCCTGCGTAACCATTCACCTGGCTAGCTGTGTTTTATATATATTAACATTTCATATCTCCTTATATTATATTCTTTCAATTTTTTGCAAAACATGGAAAAATAAAACTTGATAGACTGTATAGATATGATTTTTTTAAGAAAGAGTACAATGTATAAATTTTATTGTTGTTGGGTTGTTTGTCAATAGCATTCCATGTCAGATGACTTTCAAACAGATCAAAGCAAGAAAAAAATGAGCATAAAAGGTAAATTTTCAAAAAATTCAAGAAAAGTCACACTAAAGGGGGTTTGCAATTTTTTTATTTTTCATTCTTTTATAGTATTTAATTATTCAAATTTGACAACCATACCACAACATCAACTTGGGTTTTACATTAAGTTCTAAAATAAATGCACTGTGATTTGTATGCTATGTCATGTACTGTTACATGTCCTTTATATCATACATTCAACTTCCTTACAAACAAATTCTAGGACTAATAACCAACCAATGAAATTCCTTGACAGAATATGTCCAGACGTGACAAGTAATTATTACATACAGAAATCCCCTGCATCCTATTCTAATTATTGCAGACATTCTTTTATACTGTTTCTTGCTGCGTAAGGTGCAAATTTCAATAATGTCTTCCAATTTAATTAATTTTTTTCTCTTTTTTTTGTTCGTCTTGCAGACTTACGTCTTTAATTTTGTCGTTTTTAGAACAAACCAATGTAATCTCATCTTCATTTCAAGATAAATTATTGTCAAATATCATCAGCAATTTTATTGAGTTTAATAGAATTTGATTACGTAATTGAACAGACTGCAATGTTAGCAATTGAGCTATATCTGGTATATTTTCTATTATGAGATCTTTAAAAAAGTTAAACTATGAATTTTATATAGGGCAACTAAGAAAATTTCATCAGATCACAACCATGAAATGACAATGGTACTGCACCATTAATTTCAACCATTTTGTATAAGAAGCTAAAGGCATGCGAATTCCTTTGAATTACACTGGTTAAACTATAAAAATCTAGAAAATAAGGCTTTTCGTGGAGCTAAGGATTGAAATTGTGTGATTTTTGTAAACACTAAATTTCCAACAACATGTTAAACTGATATTGGAGTTATTAATTGTCATCTCTTAAAAAACTAATTGCAATTAACAAACAAACATGTTGAGTTTTTTGTTCACTAATTTTTAATACAAATTATATTTTTTCACAACCCTTCATTTTGAAACTATATGTTTTTATAGATATTTATAACAATCAAACAATTTCTTTTCAAAAGTCGAATTACAGAATATAGATCCCTGTTAAAAGAACAAAACGAAAGTTCAGTAGTTCTCTCCAACAACTTCCACCAATAAAAATTGACAGCGAAGAAATAAACAATAGTACTGAAATTGATATTTAAAACAGCCAATCTATCCAACTACAAATACATGGTCTGAGTCTCTATCATGGAAAGCTATTATATGCAATATAATAATGAAGGGTAAAATTTGAAATTAAAGTTTAATTGATGCAACAAAGGACCAAAACCGTCTGATGGCTGACAGCCTTTTTAGAATTTCTTATGGCTGTTGGATGTAAGATTGAACAAGTCTTAAAAAGGCCAACAGAACAATCTAAGGAATGAATGCCAAAAATACAAGTCACTTCTTATTCTTTTTTTTTAAGAAGGGGTTAATAAAAACTGACAGAGGTTACAAACGATATCATTAATTCAAACATTATACCTTTGGGATTTTTACAGGAGAAAAATGAACTAACATGGCCATTGAACTGAGTTAGCAAGTACTGCCCTAAAAGTACTTAAATTATAAAATGATTGAAAAAAAAAACCTATTGATTTGGTTCATGTGATACATATTTTATCTACCACCAAACATAGAAATATTGATCACGTATAAAGTGTACTCTTATAGTGATAACTCTCTGAGACAGATAATCTGACAGGAAACAGCAATTCTGCAAACACTAAATTAAGTTCCAATGTACTTTAAAGATGTACTTCTCAAGAAATATGACCAAGTTATTGGAAGAATATTGGTATTAGTTTAAAATAATTTAGGTCCCTCAATTCAACTATTATTTAGGTATAAAAAGATTTGGTCATTAGACAACTCTCCATCCAAGTCACAATTTTTAAAAGTAAACTATTATATATATTTGAACATCGACTTTTAAAAAGGTTACATATCAATATTCATGTCTGCAAATGTATGTATTTCAAAAGATTTATATGTTGGTAATTTTTTTATTATGCCCCATTTATGGGCATTATGTTTTCTGGTCTGTGCGTCCGTCCGTTCGTCTGTGACCTGCTTCAGGTTAAAGATTTTGGTCGAGGTTAATAAGTTTTTGATGAAGTTGAGGTCCAATCAACTTGAAACTCAGTAAACATATTCTTTATGGTATGATCTTTCTAATTTTAATGCCAAATTAGAGATTTTATCCCATTTTCACGGTCCACTGAACATAGAAAATTATAGTTCGGATGGGGCATCTGTGTACTTGGGTGACATTCTTGTTTTATCAATTTTAAGCAGAAATTATAGAAATTGTTTCCTATTAAATCATAATTTTTAAATTTGGAAGGTGTATAACATCACAAAAATACTGAAAGCTAAGATCAAAATTAAGGTTTAAGGTATTTTCTTTTAAAACTTTAAGCAGGAATTATCAAACTTGTTTTTTCATAATTTTTTAATTAGGAAATGCATGGTTAGACAATTTGCATTTTCTTTTTCTTATTATGTATTTTTTGTGAAACAAATGTGGATGAGGTTCACAAGCATGGATCTAATATACTGAGTTTCATGCATATGTCAACTTCTTGTGTCTAATTGACAAGATAAATTACTACTTTTTGAAACAATAGATGTAAAATGCAAAACTTAGTATGAAAAGTTGCAAGGTACATAAAATAAATCCAATAATTGGAAAGATTATTTTTTTTATCCCAAACTTACAAATGGTAATAATATTAATACAAAACATCTATCTTAAACCTTAGAAGAGCTAGGTAAACAAATATAGACCTTAAAACTTCAACAAATCCTTAACTTAGAAAAGATTGAATCATACAGAAAAACAACTTTCACAAACTTAGCAATAGTCACTACAAACAGAAAATAGCTATCACAAACTAAGCAATAGTCACTACAAACAGGAAATAGCTATCATAAACTTAGCAATAGTACTACAAACAGGAAATAGCTATCATAAACTTAGCAATAGTCACTACAAACAGAAAATAGCTATCACAAACTAATTAGAAATAGTACAACAAACAGAAAATAGCTATCATAAACTTAGCAATAGTACTACAAACAGAAAATAGCTATCACAAACTAAGCAATAGTCACTACAAACAGAAAATAGCTATCACAAACTAAGCAATAGTACTACAAACAGAAAATAGCTATCACAAACTAAGCAATAGTCACTACAAACAGAAAATAGCTATCACAAACTAATTAGAAATAGTACAACAAACAGAAAATAGCTATCATAAACTTAGCAATAGTACTACAAACAGAAAATAGCTATCACAAACTAATTAGAAATAGTACAACAAACAGAAAATAGCTATCATAAACTAAGCAATAGTACTACAAACAGAAAATAGCTATCACAAACTAAGCAATAGTACGACAAACAGAAAATAGCTATCATAAACTTAGCAATAGTACTACAAACAGAAAATAGCTATCACAAACTAATTAGAAATAGTACAACAAACAGAAAATAGCTATCACAAACTAATTAGAAATAGTACAACAAACAGAAAATAGCTATCACAAACTAAGCAATAGTACTACAAACAGAAAATAGCTATCACAAACTTAGCAATAGTACTACAAAACAGGAAATAGCTATCACAAACTTAGCAATAGTACAACAAACAGAAAATAGCTATCACAAACTAAGCAATTAGTCACTACAAACAGAAAATAGCTATCACAAACTTAGCAATAGTACTACAAACAGAAAATAGCTATCACAAACTAAGCAATAGTACAACAAACAGAAAATAGCTATCACAAACTAAGCAATAGTCACTACAAACAGAAAATAGCTATCACAAACTTAGCAATAGGACTACAAACAGAAAATAGCTATCACAAACTCAGCAATAGTACAACAAACAGAAAATAGCTATCACAAACTAAGCAATAGTCACTACAAACAGAAAATAGCTATCACAAACTTAGCAATAGTACAACAAACAGAAAATAGCTATCACAAACTAAGCAATAGTCACTACAAACAGAAAATAGCTATCACAAACTTAGCAATAGTACTACGAACAGAAAATAGCTATCACAAACTTAGCAATAGTACTACAAACAGAAAATAGCTATCACAAACTTAGCAATAGTCACTACAAACAGGAAATAGCTATCATAAACTTAGCAATAGTCACTACAAACAGAAAATAGCTATCACAAACTTAGCAATAGGACTACAAACAGGAAATAGCTATCACAAACTTAGCAATAGTCACTACAAACAGAAAATAGCTATCACAAACTAAGCAATAGTACTACAAACAGAAAATAGCTATCACAAACTAAGCAATAGTACAACAAACAGAAAATAGCTATCACAAACTTAGCAATAGTACTACAAACAGAAAATAGCTATCACAAACTTAGCAATAGTCACTACAAACAGGAAATAGCTATCACAAACTAAGCAATAGTACAACAAACAGAAAATAGCTATCACAAACTAATCAATAGTCACTACAAACAGAAAATAGCTATCACAAACTTAGCAATAGTCACTACAAACAGGAAATAGCTATCACAAACTAAGCAATAGTACTACAAACAGAAAATAGCTATCACAAACTAATTAGAAATAGTACAACAAACAGAAAATAGCTATCATAAACTTAGCAATAGTACTACAAACAGAAAATAGCTATCACAAATTTAAAATAAAGGCAATATATAGAACACATCCTCAAACTCAAAATTGAAGTCAACAAACATAATAACAGCTATCACAACCTGAGAAATGATTAAAATACAGAATAATAGCTATCACAAACATAGAAATGATTGCAAATACAGAATAATAGCTATCAATAACATAGAAATGATTGCAACATACAGAATAACAGCTATCATAAACTGAGAATTGAAACTAACATACAGAATAACAGCTATCACAAACTGAGAATTGAAGCCAACAGTCAGAATAACAGCTATCACACACTGAAATTTGAAGCCAACATTCAGAATACCAGCTATCACAAACTGAGAATTGAAGCGAACATACAGAATAACAGCTATCACAAACTGAAATTGTTGCAACATACAGAATAACAGCTATCACAAACTGAGAATTGAAGCCAACATACAGAATAACAGCTATCACAAACTGAGAATTGAAGCCAACATTCAGAATAACAGCTATCACAAACTGAGAATTGAAGCCAACATACAGAATAACAGCTATCACAACCTGAGAATTGAAGGCAACATACAGAATAACAGCTATAACAAACTGAGAATTGAAGGTAACATACATAATAATAGCTATCACAAACTGAGAATTGAAGCCAACATTCAGAATAACAGCTATCACAAACTGAGAATTGAAGCCAACATACAGAATAACAGCTATCACAAACTGAGAATTGAAGCCAACATACAGAATAACAGCTATCACAACCTGAGAATTGAAGGCAACATACAGAATAACAGCTATAACAAACTGAGAATTGAAGGCAACATACAGAATAATAGCTATCACAACCTGAGAAATGATTGCAACATACAGAATAATAGCTATCACAAACTGAGAATTGAAGCCAACATACAGAATAACAGCTATCACAAACTGAGAATTGAAGCCAACATTCAGAATAACAGCTATCACAAACTGAGAATTGAAGCCAACATTCAGAATAACAGCTATCACAACCTGTGAAATGATTACAACATACAGAATAATAGCTATCACAACCTGTGAAATGATTACAACATACAGAATAACAGCTATCACAACCTGTGAAATGATTACAACATACAGAATAACATCTGTCAAAAACTGAGAAATTGTTGTAAGATTAATGACTGTTACAATACAGAAATAAACAGAAAACTCCTATCACAAATTTAGAAATGACTATGAGAAACAGAAAACATAACTATTCTATGTTGCCCTAAACCAAGGAAACGACTCCAATCCTATATTGAAATAAATCCAACTCTGTCTTATAAAGAGATGAAATAATTAAGAGATTGAAAAGACAGAGTATTTGACATTAGTTTTATTTCATACAATTTAGTTTAGTGGTGGCCATTTGTGTACCTGACTTTAGTTTTATTTCATACAATTTAGTTTAGTGGTGGCCATTTGTGTACCTGACTTTAGTTTTATTTCATACAATTTAGTTTAGTGCTGGCCATTTGTGTACCTGACTTTAGTTTTATTTCATACAATTTAGTTTAGTGGTGGCCATTTGTGTACCTGACTTTAGTTTTATTTCATACAATTTAGTTTAGTGGTGGCCATTTGTGTACCTGACTTTAGTTTTATTTCATACAATTTAGTTTAGTGGTGGCCATTTGTGTACCTGACTTTAGTTTTATTTCATACAATTTAGTTTAGTGGTGGCCATTTGTGTACCTGACTTTAGTTTTATTTCATACAATTTAGTTTAGTGGTGGCCATTTGTGTACCTGACTTTAGTTTTATTTCATACAATTTAGTTTAGTGGTGGCCATTTGTGTACCTGACTTTAGTTTTATTTCATACAATTTAGTTTAGTGGTGGCCATTTGTGTACCTGACTTTTGTCTCAAGTTTCAAATTTTGCTCAAGGTAAATTCTCTATCCATTTTAATTTCTTTTAGCTGCAATACTGGAAACAACCATTACTATAATTAACAAACAAATACCCTTGAAATCATTGACTCCAAGGTCTGAAGATGGTAAAGTAGCAATTAAGAGCAAGGCAATGTGATATTTTATCCATTTGTTCAAATTCAATGACCTTGAAAAATGTCTGCAATTTACAATGTACTTAAAACATTTTGATGATTAATTGCTAAAAAATTGACATTAATTGTAACATTCAATGCATTTGTACTATTAAATGAAATAAAATCTTTATATAGATATTTATTAAAAGCCGATTTATTGGTGCAATATCCATCAAAGGCTACTGTTCAATGTATCAGCAATCAATGATTGAATTTCACCATTGCCAGAATGCTCTCAATGTTATGTTTTCTTGTACTTATTCAACTCACACTACATTTAACCACACAACAGGATAAATCTGTCTAAAAACAGCATCGACCTTGTTTCAATTGAGCACTTCAGACAAAAGTACATCAAATAAAATAGTTATAGATCACAAGGGTACAGTTACATTTCATGTAGGGCATTAGCCTATGGTTTTGTAACCGAGATAACTGTTCATTTGAAAAAAAAGATATTAAAGATATTAATGAAATTCTGATTAATATCAATCTGTTAATGAACATAATTCAAAGTCGTACAATTCTGCCTTAAAAATTAGTTATTTTCAACAAAACCCTTGCAGTTTCAACATCCCTCAGTAACAACCTCACATACACTTCACTTCATGACACAGAAATTTTTATCTGCCTCCCAAATATAAAAAAAATAATCTTCATTTTAACAGAAACATATATTATATGACAAGAATGACTTCAAATATTCTTTTTTATTTTACTATAAAACCTGTTTAAAATTGGATTTAAAAAAAATGTTTTCAAGGATTTTTTTCTATTATGATATCGATCAACATATGGTATATCAATTTAAAATTATTTAAAACTATTGAACTAAATGAACTGTTGATTTATATAAAGATTTTTTTTACAAGATTACCTATATATAAAATTCTAGTGTAAATGGAATAAAATATTTTGTGGTTATTAAAGGAGTAAGTTCGGTAAGGGCCATATTTGGCCCCAATTATAAAGTTCATAGTTAAAAGACAATAAATGTTTTAAGTTGCCTTAAAGACATGTTAGAAAGTTAAACAGAACTGTTTTTGTCAAAGTTTAGTTCTAACACGTTGATTTTTACATCCAAAAAAGGTCAAGTTAATGGATTTTGGTGAAACTTGACAAAATCAGCTAGATGTCAACCAAATAAAGGACCAGGAAACATAGAGCGCAGGCGTCGACAAGCTTAAGATTCAAATAAGACATGTGAAATGTCTTCACAAACATTATTTTAAAAGATCTTTGTTGTCGACGTATGCGCTCTATGTTTCCTGTCCAATAATCTATGGAAATTTACCCATTTTCATCGACTTTTTCGTGAAAAATCAATATGAGTACAACTTGTGACGTCATAATGAAACGCAGAAACGTAAAATTTTCAACAAAATGGTTTATATCCTAGCTAGTCAATGTATTAGCTATAATTTATCGTGATATTGGTCGATAAATCCGAATTTGAAATTTACGCTAAAAAAGGGGGCCATTTTAGGACCTTATCGAACATACTCCTTTGTGCAATAAATAAAATCTTAAAATATCAGCACATTAAAGGTCATATTTCAGACTTTAGAAGACTTTCAGAAGGTTTAATTGCAAATATTTATTGAGTTCAATGTACTTTCTTTTTGTGCCATCTTCAATTTATATAAATTTGTAATAGAAATATTAAATAGGTGTACGTGACCAGGATTAAGTCAGCAGACAACAGAGAGAACTTGCAGCTACAATAGAGCTACCTAAATTCCAATCTCTATTTGACATTGTCAATTTGTACAGTGTTCTAGGATTTTTTTGGCACCTTGACTTACCACGGGTAAGATCAATAAAAAAATTACTTACCCACATCTAAAAGTTAAATCCGCCAACCAATGCGGACGGCGCAAACAAAACGATTTCTTACTAAATTTGACAAATATGTTATAGTTATTACTATGTCATTTATTAAGAGCTATAATAAATGCAACTGTAAGTTTATTTTCCTCCCATGACAAGAAAAAAAATCGTTTATGTCCCGATTTAAGCACCAGTTATCAATCTAGATTTTCCGATTTTACCGACACCGTGACCGACTTTTAGAATGATAGGAGAAGAATGTGGTCTCTATTGCGCTTGATTACACCTAGTAAACGAGTGCTTGAATAAAAACGCCGATAGACATCGACAAAATCTTCGATCTTTTATCAAAGTTTTTTCTCGTGATTTAATTAAAAAATAAAAAGCAGATATGGGAAAATTGAAGAGGACCGGGAAATTTCAAGAGTTTTTCGGCTTCCCCGAACTTGAAAATTGACTTACCACCGGGTGACAAAGGCTAAAAAATGACTTACCCGTTGTCCTAATCCACTTACCCCGGGTAACGGGTAATGGGAATCCTAGAACACTGTTGTATACTTTTATTTTTTTTCAAATTTATTCATCTTTTGTTCATTGCCACAATACTCTCATAATCAATCAAGCACAGATAAGTTCAGACCATTTGGTCAAATGGGAAATAAAAATGGCTTTTAAATGATAAAGAAAAATATCTTGAAAAATATATCTATTGCAAAATGTAACAATTGACAAAAAATCTATATGATTGATTGACTGTTGTTGAATGCTTCTTTCAGCACTGTAATTTTAATAATAATGCTACTTCATGGCAGTCAGTTTTTCTTGTTTGAGGAAGAACACTTCCAACATTTAGAAAAAAAACCCAACCCTTAGTAAATTAAGATTGGAGTCTAGCTCAACTGCAACGTGTGGGATTTGAACCTGTGAGATCCTCAGTGTTTAAACAGGCTTGTGATCACTGAGTAGTTTGACTTCTATTACTTATACCCAGCCACTAATGATCTCTACCTTAATAACAGGTTTAAAATGGCCCTGTAAATTATGAAATTGAAACTTAATATTCAGTATGTAACAGTACAAAAAAGTTATACATCTTTTGCTATTAATTATACAATTTTCTCTTTAAATTATTGATGTGGTGAAATATGAATAAAATAGTAAGAATTTTTTTTTCTAATGTTGGAAATAATGAAAACATGATGAACTCTGTGTATCATATTTTTTTTTATAAAATTTCTTTTGGAAATATTGCATCATGCATTACAATTATTTCACCTACATTATATAAATGTTCTACTTATAAATTGAGCAGGCAATGACCTAGTATAATGCATGATCCATCTTATTTAATGTGTGAGAGTCACCTACTGAAAACATCAACTTTTAACTCAATTAAAAAATAAGTTGTTTAGTATGACAAATCTTAACATCTCTGTACTTATAAGAATTAATTCTTTTTAAAGTATTGATTCCAACTGTTACAATGAAACATACAAATATCTCATATCTCATATATTGACACTGGGTCATAAGCTGGTATATATAAATGATTCGATTGTCTAAACATCAGTCCAACAATGTAGATCTGTAAATTTGCTTTTACAAATTTTTTGTTCTTGACCCTCACTGGGATATAAACTCATGCTACTGAGATATCGTGGCATCAAATTGCCTTGCATTATGCCCAACGCTCTAGTCATATATAAAAATAGAGTGCCTTGAAAATCACCCAAAAGATGATAGAGTCGATTGTAAACTTTACTTCCCTGAGGAAGACTGGAACCTTCACTTTATATTTCTTCTACAACACTGCTAAGCATTGGACTGAAAGATCCCCTTCCTTAATTATTCTGCATTTACAACAACATGCATCTTGGTGCAAATTAGGTTATCCCATTCATGTTTAAACACCCTAATGGGGTATCTTATACACCAATTCTTATTTAAAGTTGGATACATACAGCTTAAATTTACTACAATTAATACGGGTTCTGCTTCAATTAACAGTTTGAAATTACAGATGCTCATATATAGTTACAAATTTTTAACTTCCTCCTTTCAACTCTGGTGAATATTTGTCTAGTTGTCAATCGGTTTATAAGCGACTTCTTTTTACATATTTGTATTTTATACAGAAAAGGTGACTGATGAAAAATCCTACACCAATTAATAGCAATCATGTATCAAAAAAGTATGGAATGTGTATACAAAACTAGTATTGTCTTTCCTGTAAAAGTGATGTTTTTGTTATGTTCTTTGTACAACCTTTCGTTTGAAATACAATAAGCATACCTTCTGAAATCTTTTCGCTTTTTACACTTGATGACCTCAATTGCCTACATTTTTGAGATTAGAAGTCTGATATATGTAGCATAGACTTGATCTTTCATTTGATATGCGACAATGCCATGTTCTAGAAAGTTTGATTTTTGCACTTAATAACCTTATCCAACTAATTTTTGGAGGTCAGGAATTTGATATTTCAAATGTACACATCATGACCTTTCATTTGATATACAACACCCCTATCTTAAAAGAAAATTATTTTTTTTGCACTCAATGACCCCATCCAACCCATTTTTGGGAGACCTCAATTTGAAATTTGAAATGTATGCTTTATGTTCTTTCCTTTGATATGCGACAACCTTAACATCTAAGAAATTTGAATGTTTTTGCACTAAATGACCCCAACCATCCCCCTGGGATGAAAAGGGGGTTTAAATTTTTTTTTTAAGTAGAGTTTATTTAGACCTTCAACTTGATATATCAGATGACCCCATTTGACAAAGTGCAAAAATATGATGCAATATCAACTATATAAATAGAAGTTATGAAACTTACAAAGTCAATGCAAAACATGATTTTTTGGTGGTTTTTTTCCATGAATGTTTTTGGTATTTGGTCAAACATATACCTATGTTCACCTCTTCAATTTCTTAAACATTTTAAGTGCCCGTGGTAAGGTGTTGTTGAATCAGAAATACATGCCCCCGCTCGCAAAATTTCAAACTGTATTATCTCTAAAACAACAATAGATATCTCAAATCTGTTAAATGATAAATGATCTACAGTTGAAGGACAACATTATAGAAAACTAAAAGCTCTAAAGAGCCTGTGTCGCTCACCTTGGTATATGTGAATATTAAACAAAGGAAGCAGATGGATTCATGACAAAATTGTGTTTTGGTGATGGTGATGTGTTTGTACATCTTACTTTACTGAACATTCTTGCTGCTTACAATTATCTCCATCTATAATGATCTTGGCCCAGTAGTTTCAGTGGAAAATGTTAGTAAAATTTACAAATTTTATGAAAATTGTTAAAAATTGACTATAAAGGACAATAACTCCTTAGGGGGTCAATTGACCATTTTGGTCATGTTGACTTATATTTAGGTCTTACTTTGCTGTACATTATTGCTATTTACAGTTTATCTCTATCTATAATAATATTCAAGATAATAACAAAAAACTGCAAAATTTCCTTAAAATTACCAATTTAGGGGCAGCAACCCAACAACCGGTTGTCGGATCCATCTGAAAATTTCAGGGCAGATAGATCTTGACATGATAAACAATTTAACTACAGATTTGCTCTAAATGCTTTGATTTTTGAGTTGTAAGCCAAAAACTGCATTTTCTTCCTATGTTCTATATTTAGCTGTGTCGGCCATCTTGGTTGGATGGCCGGGTCACCCGACACATTTTTTAAACTACATAACCCAATGATGATTGTGGCCAAGTTTGGATTAATTTGGCCCCGTAGTTTCAGAGGAGAAGATTTTCGTAAAAGATTACTAAGATTTACGAAAAATGGTTAAAAATTGACTATAAAGGGCAATAACTCCTAAAGGGGTCAACTGACCATTTCGGCCATGTTGACTTATTTGTAAATCTTACTTTGCTGAACATTATTGCTGTTTACAGTTTATCTCTATCTATAATAATATTCAAGATAATAACCAAAAACAGCAAAATTTCCATAAAATTACCAATTCAGGGGCAGCAACCCAACAACAGGTTGTCCGATTCATCTGAAAATTTCAGGGCAGATAGATGTTGACCTGATAAACAATTTTACCCCTGTCAGATTTGCTCTAAATGCTTTGGTTTTTGAGTTATAAGCCAAAAACTGCATTTTACCCCTATGTTCTATTTTTAGCCATGGCAGCCATCTTGGTTGGTTGGCCGGGTCACGCCACACATTTTTTAAAACTAGATACCCCAATGATGATTGTGGCCAAGTTTGGTTAAATTTGGCCCAGTAGGCTCAGAGGAGAAGATTTTTGTAAAAGTTAACAACGACGGACGACGACGACGGATGCCGGACGCCAAGTGATGGGAAAAGCTCACTTGGCCATTCGGGCCAGGTGAGCTAAAAATTGGGACAATATCAAAGTTCATCAAGGTCATGCACAATTGATCATCAAATATATCATGCAATACCAAACTTGAGAACCGGAAGTCGTAAAGACATGGGACTACCACCATTCAACTCAAAACCACTTGACCTTTCAAATATCACAAGGTCAAGGTCATAGTATACTGTGAAGGTCAAGGTGAAATTTCATCATGACCTAACATTGACCTCAAATTGAAGGTCTTGAATTACTGATCATCTTTGCAGTTTATAGTAGGTTGATATCTGTTACCTTTAAAAAGATATGCACAAAATACTATACTTTTAAGAATCATCCCATTGTAACTTTTGAACAGACGATCGGACATATTTTAGCTTAATGTATAAAATGTAGGGTTGTCGAGAGGAACATTTTTTATGCTGTATGTATGCAGCAAGGTCTTATCGTTTTCCTAATATGTAAGCCTGAAATTGCAGCGTAATTGTTTTTTGCACTTGATGACCTTTAATTAACCTTGGGTGCATATTAAAGGTCACATGAATTAAAGATTATTGGTGAAGGTTCTAAGTCTCTATGACTTCCGGTTCTCGAAATAGAATTTTTCATAAATTATTTATAATTTTTAAAGGAAAATAACTCCTTATAAGCCTTAGTAACAAATTAATTGTTTATGTTTATAATCATTGCCATCTGTTCTTGTATACATGCTGTCATTTTCAATTAAATTCTATCTCAAATACTTTTTGAGAAAAATGCAAATAAAAGAAATTGCTTCAAGGGGATATAACTCTCAAAGGGGATGATGAAATCTGATGCAGCCTCATATGGTAATACGTCATGATGAGATTGTTCAAATAAGGTCATGATATCTTCAAAAACAACAAGAGGGGGCCATGTTGAAAAAAAACAATAAAAGGGGATGATGAAATTCTTAACAGGGTCATCTGTTTATACCTCATGATGAGGTCTATCGATGGTCCATATTTGGTCTTGATAACTTCAAAGGAAACATGGGGAGGCCATACCAAAAAAATTGTTGGAAGAAAAAAAAGAAAAAGAACAAGTGAAACTGCGAGCTACTGCTCACTGATGATACCCCCGCCGCAAGTGGATAATATTATTAGTGTAAAAATATGCAAGTGTTCGGTAAACAGGAAGTTGTCGAGTGATGAATCTGAAAACGCATCACACGGTATAGCTGACTTATATAAATCCTGAAACCAAATTTCAGAAATCCTTGTATTGTAGTTCCTGAGAAAAATGTGACGAAAATTTTCAACTTGGATATCATGTGTAAAATCATACAAGTTTTTTCGGTAAACAGGAAGTTGTCAAGTGATGAATCTGAAAACGCATCACACGGTATGGCTGACATATATAAATGTTGATACCAAATTACAGAAAGGGTGGATGTGTAGTTCCTGAGAAAAATGTGACGAAAGTTTCATGGGACGGACTGACTGACTGACAGACAGAGGTAAAACAGTATACCCCCCCTTTTTTAAAGCGGGGGTATAATAAAAAACAGTATACCCCCCTTTTTTAAAGCGGGGGTATAAAAAACATTAGAAAAACAATAAGGTCTTTCCTCACGTAGGGGAAAGACCTAAAAAAAAACCCCAAAACATTAGAAAAACAATAAGGTCTTTCCTCACGTAGGGGAAAGACCTTAAAAAAAAATAAAAAACATTAGAAAAACAATATGGTCTTTCCTCACTTAGAGAAAAGACTTTCAAAACAAGAAGGTCTTTCCTCACGTAGGGGAAAGACCTTAAAAAAACCAAAAAAACACCATTAGGAATACAATATGGTCTTTCCTCACTTAGAGAAAAGACTTTCAAAACAATAAATGCATTTAATTGCAGATTTCATTCCATATATATATAATTTAAAGTTGATGGGACAAGAATAAACATTTACATTTTTTTTTAAAAGATAGTCAAATATACAGTACACAAGACTTACATTAGAAGTTATAAAATATCTTTTTCAATTAATCATAATACTTTTATTCCAAAAGCAATACAGCTTATATGATACTCAACAATTAAAAATCCTCCTTAAGGATGGTCATAGAATTCTGTATTTGGGATGGATATCCCTTCCCAGAAGAGCCATTTTTTTGGATTTCTGTATTTGGGATAGATAATCCCCCTCCATAAATGAAAAACACAATTTCCTCTTCAAAAATTAAAGATTTTCTGTGTTTTAGTGATTCAAACTCCTCCATACCTGAGGTGAAAGGTCATGCTTATGCTGAGGCACTTCAAATACTCAAAACAAACCTTAGAATCTTATATTCAGTGTTAATATATGATAAATACACCATCCTCAGAAAATAATATAAAAAAATATCAAGATTATACATTAACTTAAAAAAAAACTGCAAGTTCAGCATCTATCTATTAATATCTACTGTAAATTTGTTTCCTCCAACACAGAAACCTTTCAGTGTGATTTTGTCTGCATATCTGCATGCAACAAATATGAAAACATTTAAGATCACAGAAAAAAATTAAATATTTGAAAGTCAGTCTAAAATACATTTAATTTATTATTAAAGATTGATAGTTGTAACAATGCTTGCTAAAATGAGTAAAAAGAAAGGTAAAACATTTACAAAGCTGCCCAAGGGACTCAGGCACTTGTCTCAGAAAAATAATAATTTCTGAGACAAGTGCCAGTATTTCAAGAGATACAGAATTTATTCTTTGTTGTTTTGTATTTGTTTTACAGTCAGGTGTTAAAGGTGTGTCACTCTCTCATTTTTAGTCAAATATCTTTGGAAATTATTACTCCCGTTAAACAATTTATGACTTGATGATTATTCAATTTTAACTCATTTTATGTTTTAAGAACTATATTTCTTTGTATTTCTAATTTTTTGACAAGAATGAATTAAAGGAGGGGTAATATTGCATCAATGTCAGTGGCGGATCCAGGGGGGTGGGGTTTTCCGGGGGTTGGAACCCCCTTTTTTTGGTTGATCAATGCATTTGAATGGGAGCATATAGTTGGAACCCCCCTTTACTCTGTGTTGGGAACCCCCCTTTTAAAAATGGCTGGATCCGCCACTGAATGAGACAGCAGCTCAAAAGAAATATAATTAAATAGATAGAAATTCATAAAGTCTTCAACAATAAATAAGATGTCAGACTCTTAATATTATATATTATCCCCAAAGATCTGTAAAAATGACAAATTTTTTAACAACCATTAATACTTGACATTGGAAGTTCATGGAATTGTTACGTAACTTTACAATGCAATATGCTTTATTGCTTTAATTGAGAAATACACAGCTAAAATTTCTTTATCATTTGAACACAAGCTGTGATTTATTTTGGGTAAAATGAAGCCAACATATCTATATGCTATGCAAATTGTGGGAGGCTTTATAAATATGTAAAAGCTTTACATGAAGGATAAGGCAAACCAGATTTTCTATGAACCATTTACTAAACTGATGTCACAATAGAAAGCACCTCTGTTGCCATTAATTTGAATATTTGCCCGAGATTCACTTTTCTCACTTTTTCGAGTTTGAACAGGAAAGTTTTTAAAAATTGTACTCTCTAATTAGCACTAAGAGGCTTATAATCACTTTTATATTTCTAACTCTTTTCCCCTAATGGCAACAAAACAATATATCTATGCCTATCATCTGACATCATAAATTGTATCTGAATCATCAATTGAATTTTCAAATATAAGAATTCATCTTGATAGATTAGAGAGAATTTATCTTCAGGATATTTCTTTCATGACTACTACTTAGGGGGTGTTTTAAATGACCTTGACCAGGCCCATAGCCAGGAATTTCCAAGGGGGGGGGGGTATTTGGACTCACAAACTCGACTTTAAGTCACAATTCTAACAGAACATTGACTTTAACAGTGCTTATTTGTTTTCAAGGGGTTCTTCCTAACTGACCCATACAGCTCCCCGCACATTTGGCTTTTTATAAACAAAACCCCTGATATTTCTGTCAACAGGAATGAGGATTTATGTGCTAAAACATTATCATCAATAAAATCTAATTTCAAAAGCCTCAAAATGCCAAATGCTGTATAAAAGTGCATCAATAAAAGGTTATTTCTGAAGAATGAACTTTTTTCACTACTAATATGACGCATTGCAACTGGTTTAAATTGAGCTTAATAAAACGATCATAAATAATATAAACGAAATTTTCGATTAAATTCAAACTTAATATTGTTGATATTTTTACAAGGATTTTAATGTGTGTATATTTAATGTGCGCTGATCAATTACATACAACGAATCACTCACTAAACAATATGTAGCAATTCCGAAACAATTACAATTGGTAAAATTTACAAAGGAATAATTTCAACTTCACCATTTGGAACTCTTGCTTCAATAGCTTCCTTGTGAGCAGCAACCGTCTATCAAGAAAATCATGATAGGAAACATAAGCACGGGAATATTGTATCAATTGGGAGATATAATACCCTGTATGCAGGTGCTGCTGGAATGTTGCTACTAAGAAATGGAAAGTTCACAATTGGAAAGCTGAAATCCTCTCTTTTAGTGACATATGTGGTCAGTAGATTTCATATGGGGTTCATGACATAACATTTACTGGGTACTTTTGACATCATTGATTATTGTTAATTTCATACTTTACTAAGCAGGAAAAGTCCTGTGTTTAATACATTAGTTATACAGTTCACCCTTGACCCCATACAGATCCATAGGAGATTCAAAAGCACATAAATATTATTTTTTAAGATAAATTTATGGTTTCAAGTGTATTTACCAATTTCTGTTTTTTTTGTGGGGTTATATTGGCAGTCAGTTGTCAATCAAGTCTTTTGAGTATAAGCCTATGGGCTGTTGTTTAATTGTTTTATCATTTATTTTTTATTTGACCTTGGTGACTATTCTGTGTCCTTCAACTTATTATTTTGATTGGTCATTGCTACCTTCCTTTTTTTACACCAGGAAAAATCAAATAGTATAACAGCCTTCAGAGTAAGGAAGTATTGCAACTATAGTAATCCTTATACAAGATATTATATGTTATAATCAAAATTATTCTTAGAAATAAGATTCATGGGTTAGTTTCGCAAACAAAATGAAATGTTTGAATGTCCCTTTGGTATCTTTAACAAACATTTCTAAAAGTAGAGATTGAATAAAATAGTTGGAAAATTCTTTTTTTACCTAAGTATTATAATATATGAGTGATATTAAGAGGGTGGTAAAGGTTTTTTTTCGTGCAACGTGATCGCCGTTTTTTATTTCACGTTCAACGTGTTTTTACTTTTTTATTTGACATTCAGTCGTGCAAGACGGGTGCCTCGTTCAACGTGTTCTGCTTATTTGATTTTACGTGCATCGTGATTTTCAAAGTCTAAATTATTTTGCGTGCTCGGTATTTTTCAAATAAAATTCAAACACTTGGCAGGGATAGTCAAGAAATACTTTTTTAAAAGCCGTAAACCAATTATATCATAAATGTGTATACTAAATCGGGAATATCAAGTAAAACAAAGAGTTAATATATAAAAGAAGACAGTGACTCAGTCACCAAAGGTACAAATAAAAGTATTTATTTTTCGTGCAACGTTCATAACAGAAATTATTTCACATTCAACGTGAAATTATGTCTTATTTCACGTTTTTTTTCATGCAAGCACCCCACCTTTACCACCCTCTATTAACATAACATCATTATAAATGAGTAGCTGATTGAATTGTTCATGACTTACAACTAATCTTAGTCAGAATTTTTTGTGTGAAATCGACTCCAGAGTCTAAATGCAGCATTGTACTTTAACCATCACAGAATCTTTTTAAAAAGATGCAAACACTATTATCCCAAACTATCTGAATATGATAGTGGGGTAAGTTAGTGTTCCTCAGTCTATAGATTTCTTTGTTGTGTTTTATTACCTTTTTGTCTTTTGATTGTTTTTTCTTTTATCATTTTTTGTCTATATATTGACAGTTTGTTTTCGGCTCATAAGTTTGAATGTCTCTTTGGTATCTTTAACAAACATTTCCAAAAATAGAGTTTATGATAAATATTTTAGATTTTTTTTTCTCCCAAGTAATATAAGTGATAACATAACTTCATTATAAATGAGTAGCTGATTGAATTCTGATTATACTTACCTGGATTTTGGTTTAAAACCAGCCTATTATTTTAATGGAAGTCAGATTTTTTACTATTGAGATTTAGTTATTGTGACCTTATTTTATTTTTAACTTTTCTGATATTTGTTAACCAACTGCTTTGGGGTTATCAGGGTTTTTATGGACATTTTTATTGAGATTAAAGGAATAACGGTATTGTGGTTGACACTGTTGAAGATTTATTTTCGTTTTATAATTAAGGATTTGATTGGTTCACACATAGTAAAGGTTGGAAAAAATAACATTTGTGACCGTCAAATCCCCAATTGACACAGACAGCAGCTACAGTACTGTTATTCCTATGTTAATCAATTGTATTATAAAATAATAAATCAAAGAACCTGTATGAGCACACTCACATATGCCACCCCCATACAAATTGTTATTGGGCCAAAAAAAATCTTGCCTAATTGACACTACAAAATTCTACTGATAAAATTTCTTATGGATATATATGCATGTAAGCATATTATGTCCTAATTATCTATTAAGTTTCATGAAGTTCTGTTGTTTGGTTTCATAGAAGTTCCAAATACAATACGTAATTGCTGTAGTACAATAAGGCCAAATTCTAAGTTCAAAGAGGCATAACTCCTAGAAAAAATTCATAATTTCCATTGGATTTGCACATGACTACATACCATTCTAATATTACATCCCTGATATGATTTGTAAACAAAGCGATGTTCTTATCAGCACAAAACACATGCACACATACTTATAGGGTTGTTGTGCAGTATACATTTAAGGAACATGCAACTAAACATTTTTAAACGTATTTTTATACACTAATACTCAGTGTAAAATATAGACAAATATAATGCCTACCCATATTAAAATGAGCATGGAGCTGAGTATGACATTAAGAAATTATTTCTTAAACAAATTTAAGTTTCATTAAATTCTGTTATTTTGTGACAAAGGAGTTACAATGACAAAGTGTTGCAGTAGTATGTTTAGGTCAAAAGTTCAAAGGAGCGTAACTCCTAGAAAAAAATGAATCGTAGTTTCCTATTGATCTACATGGTGAATCTAAAAAGTTTCATGACATTCTGTAATGTAGTTTCAGAGGAGTTGCAATGACAAGAATAATACATCCTACTATTATATATTTAAGGGCTATAGTAAGATGATCATAATGACTGATATTTAGGTGTATTTAATTATCTATAAATTAAGTCAGGTTTGGATAATGAAGTTTCTAGAAGTTTTATGAAATTATATTTGAGTTATCCCAGATTAAGGTAATGGCTGAGGTTTACAGAGGGTCTACAAGTGATGAAAGTGAGAATGGAAATGGGGAATGTGTCAAAGAGACAACAACCCAACCACAGAGCAGACAACAGCTGAATGGTCTATTTATACATGTCATCAAGTCAGGGTTTGATAAAATAGTTGTGGAGGTTTTGAGAATGTCTTTTAGTGATCTCAGTTAAAGACTGAAATGTCTTTTTATAAATTATTTGTGTAAAAGTACATGGAATGCTATAGGTTTTAACAAATCCCACAATCAAATTAGGTTTTTAACTAGTTCATCTGATAAGTGATATAGTATTACACTATCAAATTTCACTCCAAGGTGACCTGTCATAAAATGTCCTTTTAATGTCATTCAGAAATTTAAATAACCAGACCAATGATTAATTAGAGCACCTGTCTGTTATATAACTAGGTTAATTGCATTCTTTCCATTAATCCATTATGAGATTCATTATAATTGTATTGTATGTTTAACACTTTGTCATAAAAAAAAATCCCAAGGATACTAGAACAAAACAAAACTTAAGCTACATGGTCTGATGATGCAAACCATTCATTATCAGCATACAGTCATCAACAATGAACAAAACTCATAGAATAGCAAAAATTCAATAAAAAAACTAAAATAATGTATATTTCTTATCCATTTGGTATTCTTTACATTATTGAATCTTTAAATCTATCAAATGCATAACAAATATAAAAAAATATTCATCATTTGTGTTAAACAAGAGCTCACACCCTGAAATGTCTCACCTGTTTTACTGACAATATTTTTCGTGGATACTTTTTTCCGTGTTTAGCTCTTTCTAGCCCATATTTGGTGGCTATTTAATATAGCGATTCTCAAATTTACTTGATGTAGTTAAATCATGAGTTAAATCATGAAAAAATCCATTAGTTTTAAATATTCGCAAAAATTTATATTTGTGATATTTTTTTACTCGCGAAAGAAGCGGAAATAAATCACTCGCGAAAATTAGTTGGTTCACATTAGTTTTTTTATGAAAATCTTTTACTGCAAGTATCACATATTTAAAAAATTAGTTGGTTTACAGTAATTTTATCATGAAAATCTTTTACTGCAAGTATCACATATTTAAGGAAGCTGGCTTGTCATGTTTTGGATTTTTTGTCAGATTTTCATAATCCTCTGGTTTTATCCATTTGAATGCCTTGAAAAAATTTGCCCAGTGACCCCCATTTTTCTTTATGAAAATCTTTTACCTGTATAATAATAAGCCATCTGTAAAAGTCTAATTTTAATTACTTTTTAAAAGTTTTTGAGAACTTCAACTTGTCCATGCTAAAGCTATTTGAGTATTGTTTTGTGGACTAATATCTTTGATTTTTTTTTTGCTCATTCATACTTAATTGTTAACTAAATTTGATTGTCTACATTGTTACCTATTTCCCTTTTCTCCCTTCTGCTGTATTATGACCATTCTGTGAGCCCAAAACTTTTAATCAATCCAAAAGAATATAATGACCCCCAATTCTGACAATGTATCAATCATTCGTCAATGATCGATCCTTAATATGTTATCATTATTCTTCAAATGAGCCTTAATTTTTTTATCGTCATTTAATTGTCAAATCTCTTTTCTTAGCTCAAATATCAGTGTCAAATGAAGTAAAATGTTTATTGTTAATGTTATTTTAACAAATATTTTACCTTCATTCATCATGTGGAGTATGTACCCATTCCTACTCTTATAGTGGACTGAGTATCATCAAATTTTGCATTTTCCTACAACCTTGGCCATGCGTTAAGTGTGGCAATTTTTTTTCATCATTCGAGGAATCAGGAATAACTGGAGAGAACAATGACCTTCATACAGAACTGGTACCCATCATTTCAATAATTTAACATCCTTGAAAACTTATTGCATGTAAAAAATTGTGCAATTAGAGAAACCTTTTAATCATTGTTCAGATTTTGCTCAAGTTTTGGCCCTTTTTGGTTTAACCTGTTTTGGGTATTTGACTTTCAAATATATTTTGGCAAGGTAATCAATTGAAAGGTATACACATTAATTCATTTTCAAAATGAGCAACTGATGCAGTAAAATTGGTTTATTTAATTTTATAAACTTACTTTATCCAATAGAAAACAAATTATTGTCAAAGAAATATTGTGGTAAAAGGGAAGTAACTCTACTATTTTTCTAAACATCTTTTTGTTCACCTACTGTACATGCATGTTTCAGCTAATTTAGTTCATGTTTGATGTGACATGTGTTGTGTACTGCCCCTTTTCGGTCTTTATATTTCTTTTGCCACTAAGGTTATTTTTCCTTTTGTTAAGAATCATCATAGGAATTTGGTTGTCTCTTTACTTTCCTCCAACTGTTTTTATAACTTAAAAATAATTTTATTATAGACATAATTATCTTCAGGACTTGCATCTCATTATTCTTATAATGAATACAAACATTTCAATATTCTAAGCCTTATAAATAGTTTTAGCAGGTTATCCAATAAATAAGAATTTGTTGATATCAAGTTTTAAATTAAATAAATATGGGTCACAATTTTCACTTTGTTGGTTAATTGACAGGAATGAAAAACACAAACTTACACCTCAGATACTATATTTCAGTTTAAGTTTAATCAAAATTGGTCAAAATATCATGGTAAAAATAATAATTAACAGGAAATAACTCCCATAAGGGGTAGTCAGAAGATATCAGCATTTTGAACTTATTTGTAGAAGAGGGGTGAAAAATACCAGAGGTACAGTCAAAGACAAACAGACAAATAATAGTACACAACGACACAAAATAGAAAACTATAAAGACTAAACAACATGATATTTGTAGATATTGTGAAGCTCAGATAAGTTTGGCCTATTTAAGTTTTTATGTATCTAATAAAGATTTTCAGATATTAGTCATAACATAAATTAACGATATAAATTGTCATTATTCAGCAGTTACGTACACCAATAAGGAGTTGTTGTTCTGATTTCTAGTCTGAGGACATTTTAGGAGATATTTATTTGCTGAACAGTTTTGCTATTTCTAGTTTCTCTTTGTATTTACTACAGTTTTCAAGATATTATAAATAAACAAGAGGCTGTCACAACGACAGCAAACCGGATTTATTAACATTTATTTGTGTCCTGGCAATATCACAAGAACCCGGCATTACTGATGAATGGTGAAAGTGAAAATCGTCAATATCAAATTTGACCTCCATTTTGTCATCAGTATCAACATATTAAAATTTGAAAAGCTTAGATTGAATGGTTCATGAGTAAATGCAACAACGTGAATGGAAACGCCATTTTACGATCTTTCAAGAACCATAACTCCTAAACGGTAAAAGTCAAAATCGTCATTATTTAACTTGACATCTATTTTGTCATCAGTAACAACATATAAAAATTTCATAAGCTTTGGTTGAATGGTTCATGAGAAAATGCACGGACATGACTCGAAACACCATTTTTCAATCTTTCAAGAACCATAACTCCTGAACGGTAAAAGTCAAAATCGTCATTATTGAACTTGACCTCCATTTTGTCATCAGTAACAACATATTAAAATTTGGGAAGCTTTGGTAGAACAGTTCATGCGTAAATGCATGGACACGACTGGAAACTCCATTTTTCAATCTTTCAAGAACCATAACTCCTGAACGGTAAAAGTCAAAATCGCCATTATTGAACTTGACCTTCATTTAGTTGTCAGGAACAACATATTAAAATTTTAAAAGCTTTGGTTGAACGGTTCATGAGCTAATGCACGGACAACATTTGATTGCCACCCGCCCGACCAGCCGCCCGACCGACCGACTGCCCGCCCGACCGGCCACCCGCCGTACATCCCCAAATCAATAAACGACATTTTTGTCACAAAAATCCGGTTAAAAATTAAAACAATTAATTGTAAAATTCATCATTTATGGCTGATACCTCCTATTTAGAAGTCTTTATTCTTGATTGACAGAAATATAAGGTAGAAGTCATCATTCTGAGTAATTCTGACCCTGTCAGATTTTCTCTTTTTTTAAGCAGTTTTCAAGATAACAGACAATACTTGTATTTTACCCCTATGTTTTATTTTTAGCCATTTCAGCCATGTTGGTTGGTTATTGGGGCCATCAGATACATCTTGTAAACTAGATATCCTAATGATGATTGAATCAAAGTTTGTTTAATTTGCTCAGTAGTTTCCGAGGAGAAGATTTTTGTAAAAGTTAACGTAGGACGCCAACTGAGGTGAGCTTAAACAGTCTTAAGACAAACTCTTAAGCTAAATTGTGTTTTAATTCTGCAATCTTTTGATGATTTTTATTACTTTTCAGTCAAATAATTATCTTTTCATATTCACACTTATTACCTTGAATTAATTAAAATTATTCTCTAGATAAATATTTCTATCAACATTTATTATGTTTATATAGTGATAGTAATATTAAAATGTAGTAATATTACATGTAGTAATAATTAAAGAACCTTAGTGAGCACGCTCACATACCCCACGTCCCCACATCGTCATTGGAGAAATTAAATAAGTGTAAGAAAAATATTGAATAATAATTTCCTGCCAATATGCACATCTACATAGTATGTCCTTATTATCTTCAAAATTTCATGAAATTCTGTTGTGTGGTTTGAGAGGAGTTGAGATGACAAACTGTTGCAGAAGTACATTGAAACAAATTAGTTCAAAGGGGCGTAACACCTAGAAAAAAAAATGTATCGTAATTTCCTGTTGATATCGCATCTACATAGTATGTCCTTATTATCTTAAGAGGTTTCATGAAATTCTGTTGTGTAGTTTCAGAGGAGTTGCGATGACAAACTGTTGCAGTAGTATACATTAAAGTAAATAAGTTCAAAGGGGCGTAACTCCTAGAAAAAAAATTGAATCGCAATTTCCCGTCGATATGCACAACTACATAGTATGTCCTTATTATCTGAAAAGGTTTCGTGAAATTCTGTTGTGTGGTTTGAGAGGAGTTGCGATGACAAACTGTTGCAGTAGTACATTTAAGTAAATAAGTTCAAAGGGGTGTAACTCCTAGAAAAAAAATTGAATCGCAATTTCCCGTCGATATGCACAACTACATAGTATGTCCTTATTATCTGAAAAGGTTTCGTGAAATTCTGTTGTGTGGTTTGAGAGGAGTTGCGATGACAAACTGTTGCAGTAGTACGTTAAAGTAAATAAGTTCAAAGGGGCGTAACTCCTAGAAAAAAAATTGAATCGCAATTTCCCGTCGATATGCACAACTACATAGTATGTCCTTATTATCTGAAAAGGTTTCGTGAAATTCTGTTGTGTGCTTTGAAAGGAGTTGCGATGACAAGAAACAGGACTGACGGACGGACTGACGGACGGACGGATGGACTGACGGACGGACGGACGGAGGGGTCAAAAACATTATACCCTCCGCAACCCGTTGCGTGGGGTATAATAAATGTAGATATATTAAATGTAGTAATATTAAATGTAGTAATATTACATGTAGTAATAATAAATGTAGTAATATTAAATGTAGTAATATTAAATGTAGTAATATTACATGTAGTAATAATAAATGTAGTAATATAAAATGTAGTAATATTAAATGTAGTAATATTAAATGTAGTAATATTAAATGTAGTAATATTAAATGTAGTAATAATAAATGTAGTAATATTAAATGTAGTAATATTAAATGTAGTAATATTACATGTAGTAATAATAAATGTAGTAATATAAAATGTAGTAATATTAAATGTAGTAATATTACATGTAGTAATGATAAATGTAGTAATATAAAATGTAGTAATATTAAATGTAGTAATATTACATGTAGTAATGATAAATGTAGTAATTTAAAATGTAGTAATATTAAATGTAGTAATATTAAATGCAAAGAAATATCTCTGAAGGTTAGTTATAATTCAGAGCTCTAATAATTTGATCCAGGCTCTAGTGAAGGCTTCCTTTTAAAATACAGGCCTTTTCCTCCTACAATCAAGGACTGAGAACAGTGCCCCCTCCCCCTTACAAAATACTGATAATAGTCTTAAATCATTCAAGAATAAAATAAGTCATCCACTATGGTACTCATTTATAACATACTGATGAGCACATATTTATAAATAAAATTGAGAATGGAAATGGGGAATGTGTCAAAGAGACAACAACCTGACCAAATAAAAAACAACAGCAGAGGGTCACCAACAGGTCTTCAATGTAGCGAGAAATTCCCGCACCCAGAGGCGTCCTTCAGCTGGCCCCTAAACAAATATATACTAGTCCAGTGATAATGAACGCCATACTAATTTCCAAATTGTACACAAGAAACTAAAATTAAAATAATACAAGACTAACAAAGGCCAGAGGCTCCTGACTTGGGACAGGCGCAAAAATGCGGCGGGTTAAACATGTTTGTGAGATCTCAACCCTCCCCCTATACCTCTAACCAATGTAGAAAAGTAAACGCATAACAATACGCACATTAAAATTCAGTTCAAGAGAAGTCCGAGTCTGATGTCAGAAGATGTAACCAAAGAAAATAAACAAAATGACAATAATACAAAAATAACAACAGACTACTAGCAGTTAACTGACATGCCAGCTCCAGACTTCAATTAAACTGACTGAAAGATTATGATTTCATCATATGAACATCAGGCACAATCCTTCCCGTTAGGGGTTTAGTATCATACCATCATAACATATATGAGAAGAATATAACCCGTGTCATGCCAACTACTGTTTTTAAAATAAATGTGTTTAGTTCCGATGCAAAGACCTTATCAGTGACTCAATATTAACGCCAAAATATGCAATCTTTAATGACTTGACAACAGTATCGTAATTATATCCCTTCTTAATAAGTCTATTCAAAGGTTTTGTAAGTTTCTGAGGTGAATACTGACACCTTTGTGCTTTATAAAGAATATTTCCTTAAAAAATTGGATGTGAAATACCTGAACCTATTAAAAGTCTGCATGTTGAGCTATATTTACGAATGATGTCTTTATACCGATGATAAAATTTAGTAAATGTTTTGACTAGTTTGTGATATCGAAAATCCTGGTGTAATAATTTTTCAGTAATACATAAATTTCTCTCGTTAAAATCTAAAACATTGTTACATACACGAGCGAATCGTACAAGTTGAGATATATAAACACCGTAAGATGGTGACAAGGGAACGTCACCATCTAAAAACGGATGATTAACGATAGGAAATGAAACATCATCCCTTTTATCATAAATTTTAGTATTCAGCTTTCCATTAGTGATATAGATATCAAGATCGAGAAAAGGGCAGTGGTCATTGTTAGTATTAGCTTTATTTAAAGTAAGTTCAACAGGATAAATTTCATTAATATACATACTGAAGTCGTCATTATTGAGAGCCAAAATATCATCCAAATATCTAAAAGTATTATTAAATTTGTTTATCAGATGTTGTTTCGATGGGTCTTTGCTTATTTTTGTCATAAATTGTAACTCATAACAATACAAAAACAGGTCCGCAATAAGTGGTGCACAGTTAGTCCCCATTGGAATTCCGATAATCTGACGATATACGGAATCCCCAAAGCGAACAAAAATGTTATCTAGTAAAAATTCAAGGGCATATATAGTATCAAAGCATGTCCAATTAACATAGTTTTTTTGTTTATTGCTACTAAAAAATGACCTAAAAGAGTTTGAACATATATATTCACATTCTGATTTTTTGAATGCCCATTTAATTAGGTGTGTGAATTTTTTCTTAATGAGAATGTGAGGCAATGTGGTATACAGGGTAGAAAAATCAAAACTTTGAACAGATTCAAAATCACCAATATAAGCATGCAATTTATCAAGTACTTCCAACGAGTTCTTGACACTCCAAAAGTAATTAATTCCAGTATTTTCGAAGGCCTTATTTGAACAATTTATTATCAGGTTTTTAATTGTACCAAGTGTGCTGGTAAGAAGAATAGACAATTTAGTAGTTGAACAATGGCTTGAAGACGAAATAAATCTATATTTGTAAGGGGTTTTGTGTAGCTTCGGAAGCCAATACATAGTTGGGACTTTCATTGTATTTGGCTCTGCTTGTAAAGCGGTGGCTAAAAGTTTATGTCTGTTACAGATTTCGTTTTCTGAAAATGGAGTCGGTTGAAATGTTGGTGAATTGGTGATTTCCTTTTTCAGAACCTCAATGTAAAATTTACGTCAAACAATAATAATAGTATTAGCAGCTTTATCGGCCGGGACAAAAACAAATTCCTTGGCTAGTTCTTTTAGTTTATGTTTGATACGAGAAATAGGTTTATTGTGGTTATTGTTTATAGTAAAATGTTTTTTAAAATGTTGAATACGTATATCAACTATCTTCATTACTGAATTAAAAAAAGAGTCCAAAGATTTTTTGTCAGCTTTTTCCTGTTTTATCCATTTCATACAGTAAGTATGGAGTGAGTCGTGGATGAAATTACGACACTCATTCCAATTAATAATTGACGGGGGGTGATATTTAGGTCCTTTACTGAGGAATGATTTTAACTCTCGGTCTTGAACGATGTTAAGATCTCCTGTGTCAAAATTCACTTAATGTTTCTTAAGGTGGCTCGCCGGTCTAAATCAAAATTTTATTTTAATATAGGATTTCGCTATATTTTCTACAAATGAACTTTATCTTATACTTAATAGAAAAATAAAATAACAAGAACGTGTCCAAAGTACATGGATGCCCCACTCGCACTATCCTTTTTCATGTTCCATGGACTGTAAAAATTGGGTAATAATCTAATTTGGCATTAAAATTAGAAAGATTATACTATAGGGAACATATGCACTAAGTTTCAAGTTGATTGGACTTCAATTTCATCAAAAACTACCTTGACCAAAAACTTTAACCTGAAACTCCCACTTTCATTTTCTATGTTAAGTGAACCGTGAAATTGGGGTCAAAAGTCTAATTTGGCTTTAAAATTAGAAAGATCATGTCATAAGCAACAAATGTATTAAGTTTCATGTTGATTGGACTTCAGCTTCATCAAAAACTACCTTGACCAAAAACTTTAACCTGAAACTTCCCCTTTCATTTTCTATGTTCAGTGGACCGTGAGATTGGGATCAAAAGTCTAATTTGGCTTTAAAATTAGAAAGATCATATCATAAGCAACAAGTGTACTAAGTTTCAAGTTGATTGGACTTCAGCTTCATCAAAAACTACCTTGACCAAAAACTTTAACCTGAACGGACGCACAGACAAACGAACGGATGGACGAACGAACGCACGCACACATGCACGGAAGCACAGACCAGAAAACATAATGCCCCTCTACTATCGTAGGTGGGGCATAAAAAGATGGGGTCACCGTTTATTACCGTTCACAATCTGCCTTCGAAAGAAGCATACATTTTTGTAAAGTTACTTTTTTTCTGTTGAACTAATATGAAAAAAAAAGGTAATATCTAAATAAAAAAAAACTAAATTACAGAAATCGCTCAAATTTTACTAAAGTTGAGTTTCAGTACAGCTTATTTGAAAATGATAATAAAAAATATGGTCAGTCAGGGGACTTACTTAAATAAGTGATTTTCTAAACCACTGATTCAAGTAACATTATTTCCATAAAGGTTGGAAGTTAGAGTTGTCTTTCTTTAATAATCACCTATTTAAGTAGTACAAATTAATCACTAGAAGTAGTGATTTAATTTTATTGTAGCTTTAAATATAGAATACTAATGATCCAGGGACTAATTATGTTTCTAAACTTATCAGAACCAACATCTGTGTTGTCTAGGATGACCAGGTCATTTCAGGTGATGACCTTGTACTGAATCTAGGATAATGACATAAAAATCACTTGTTTTAAGTATCAGACCTCAATTTCCTTCCCAAAAATCACTTCTTTAAGTATCATTCTTTTAATAACCCCCACTAATTTCAACACCCGGAACAGTGAAATTTTTATCGCGAACAGTAGAATTTTATTACATAATCTGAAAGATGAAATCTTGAACTTCACAGGAAAAATACTCCCACTGCTGGGAAAAATCTTTTAAGAAAGTATCAGTTCATTATGTAAAGCCGTTATTATAGCATTTTTTCAACTAAAATAGAATTTTCAGCTAAATGATAGCATCAAAGGCATAAACCTTGCTACTTAAAAGAAGCAAAAAGTTCATTTTTTTTTATTTTACTAATTAAAAGATATTATTTAAACCTATGTGTTTAAAATTTTGAAAAAACTACATAATCCCAATTTGTGACAAAACCTCGAATTTGCTACTCAAATAAGAGATTTAAAAATCACTTATTTCAGTAAGTCCCCTGACTGATGGTCATCGATGAGTTAAAAAAGATATTTCAATTTTAATGCCAAAAAAAAGCATTTTTTCACCAAAGGGAGATAATTTGGAGCTTTTTCAATGATATATACATTTTAAAAGTCATCTGGGGCCAACACAAATTGATATTTTTGAATGATTTTTGTTTCATATGATAAAGTAACATCTATTAAAGGTAATAAATACAATTTGTAATGAAAAATTACTGTTTGATTTTTTTCCGAAATTTTTATACCCTCGAGCCTCCTTAAGTGAGATTATTACAAATGCTAAATATACTGGGTCTAATGATTTCATTTTTTTAGCCTGATAAGTTTGCAAGTGTAATAAATTATTACTATGCTCAATATACTTATCCTGGGTTTAATATGATTAATTCATTTTTCTACCCTGATATAAGTTTGCAATTGTAATAAAGATGTAGGTGTATAAAAATGAAAATTCAACTATCTACGGAAAATTTTATAAATAAAGTCAAGTAGAAAAGGAAACACAAAGTCAGCTGCTGATGAGAGGCAAACACAAGGAAATATCAAAGTCTGACATCTTTTAATAGTGAAATGGCGTTTGCAAGTTCAATACAAAAAGGACAAATTCCAGTAGGCTGTGAGCTGTGCAAAGGTCAAAATAAGATCCAGTTTAAATGCATTGAGTGTGAACTCTTAATGTGCTGTGAATGCTTGGACAGAGTGCACTTAAGAATTGCAAAAGATCATCAGATAACCGATATAAAGGATATAGGGAAAAATGTAACATTCAGTGAAATTAAGTGTGAAAACCATACAGGACAAGCATGTTGCCTTTTTTGTCAAACCTGTAAAACATTTATCTGTCCAAAGTGTGTAGCTAAAATTCATAATGGACACGAGTTGATTGAAGAAGAAGACTACAATGAAGGCAAAGTAGAAATGAAACCAAAACAGCAGGGTAAGATCAAGTTTGAAATATCCAAAGAATATACAACAGATCTTACCTGTATTCACTATCTAGCAGTATGTTCTGATGGTACTATGTGGATGGGGGATCAGCTCGGATCAAAGTTACAACATGTCAAACTAAGGCAGAATAGAACTGAAGTAATAACAAGTCTAAACACTAAGATTTGGGGAATGGCAAAAACTCATTCAAATAACATTCCTGTTACAACAGATGAGACTAAACTCAAACTAATCAACACCATGACAGGGCAGATGACAGATTCCAGGTATGATGTAAAACCATTGTATTCAATCAGTATCCATGTAACCAGTGATCACAGAGTCATCATAGGAGCCAAGTCTAGAGGTAAGGCATACCCTGTCACAGGACGACGTGTAGTGGTGGTAATGGATCAGGAAGGAAAACAACTCAAGGAATATGAACATGACAATCATAATAAACGATTATTAACCATCCCTCAATGTGTAACTACTACCAGTAATGGTAACATCTGTGTGATTGATTGGTTAGATAATGATCTCAGAGGTAGAGTGGTAGTGTTATCACCAGGAGGAGATATACTAGGAACTTACACTGGTCACCCAGATGTCAACACCAGGGAGAAACTATTTAAACCTGAAGGAATACTTACAACACCGTCAGATAATATTGTTGTTACAGAAACATACAATCATTTAATGCATTTATTGACTGACCAAGGACAAAGTATTACCTACTACAACCTCCGTGACATGGGAATCTTACGTCCATACTCCCTATCTCTGTCGACATCAGGAACTATCTATATAGGATGTGTTAGTAAAGCAGGAAGTCCAGACACTACAAAGGCTAAACTTTATGAGTTGGAATATTCTGGAATCTAGTGAAAGATAGAAACACTAAGGAAACAATAACCATGATAATAAAGAAATTATTTGTTAATAGTTTCACTTTAAAGTCATAAACTTTTTAATCATAAATCAACTTTACAAAAGATAATGGAGTTTCAATGCAGGATTTGTTTTTTGTATATAAACATTAAATATTATTTATTTTCTTGCTTTTTTATAACAGATTTCAAGAAATTTAGGAAAAAAGGAAAGATGTAAAAAAATCTTTTAACAAATTACATTTACAGTGAACCCGGAACACCTGGTAAATCTGTATTATGGTAGTGTCTCTGAAGTTGATACCTCGGGTATGCAGGGTTGTTATGATAAAATAAATAAAATGTAGAAAGTCTTTTAACAACAACACTTTAGGTTCACTGCCGCAGAAAATTATTTACATGCTTTGGTGCCTAAAGTTTATAATGCCACTTTCAGCAAGATTTTAATCACTAAAAGTAGTAAACAAAATTTTCTTGTTATACAATTCTGAAGCCAAAGAGTAAAACTTTTATATAGAGCGATATCATACCTTATAAACATCAATGTGTTTAAAAAAGACTTATTTGAATAAAATTTGGAAGTGTGCTTAACATCTGTAGAACAAGAATGTGTCCTCAGTACACGAATGCCCCACTCGCACTATCATTTTCTATGTTCAGTGGACCGTGAAAATGGGGTAAAATCTCTAATTTGGAATTAAAATCAGAAAGATCATATCTTTAAAAGAACATGTGCACTAAGTTTCAAGTTGATTGGACTTCAACTTCATTAAAAACTACCACGACCAAAAACTTTAACCTGAAGCAGGACAGACGGACAAACAAACAGACAGACAAACGAAAGGTACGACAAACGAACGAATGGACGCACAGACCAGAAATCATGATGCCCATAAATGGGACATAATGGTTTATGTGCCAATGAGACAACTCTCAATCCAAGTCACAATGTATAAAAAGTTAACAATTTTAAACCAAAGTACAGCCTTCAACACAGAGCATTGGCTCACACTGAACAGCAAGCTATAAAGGGTCCAATAATGACTAGTGTAAACAATTGAAACATTAAAACCAGCTGTCCTATCTATGTATAAACCCAGAAATGAGAAACACTTCTGAACCAAACCAATAAACGACCAATATACAAAAACCACTGAACAACAGGCTCCTGACTAATATATTGTAGGACAGGTCTATACAAATGCAATTGTGTTTAAAAATAATTGATATCTGCCTTAAATTGACATGAGAGTCTTAACCTCAATTGATATCTGCCTTATATGGGCATGAGAGTATTAACCTCAATTGATATCTGCCTTATATTGACATGAGAGTTTTAATCTCAATTGATATCTGCCTTTAATGGAGATGAGAGTCTTAACCTCAATGGATATCTGCCTTATATCATCATGAAAGTTTTAATCTCAATAGATATCTGCCTTATATAGACATGAGAGTTTTAACCTTAACTGATATCTGCCTTATATGGACATGAGAGTCTTAACCTTAATTGATATCTGCCTTATATGGACATGAGAGTCTTAACCTCAGTTGATATCTGCCGTATATGGACATGGGAGTATTAACCTCAATTGTAATCTGCCTTATATGGACATGAGAGTATTAACCTCAATTTAAACTGCCTTATATGGACATGAGAGTTATAACCTCAATTGATATCTGCCTTATATGGACATGAGAGTATTAACCTAAATTGATATCTGCCTTATATGGACATGAGAGTTTTAACCTCAATTGATATCTGCCTTTTATCGACATGAGAGTATTAACCTAAATTGATATCTTCCTTATATTGACATGAGAGTCTTAACCTCAATGGATATCTGCCTTATATGGACATGAGAGTATTAACCTCAATTGATATCTGCCTTAATGGACATTAGAGTCATAACCTCAATGGATATCTGCCTTATATTTACATGAGAGTCTTAACCTCAATGGATATCTGCCTTATATTGACATGAGAGTATTACCCTAAATTTAAACTGCCTTATATGGACATGAGAGTTTTCACCTAAATTGATATCTGCCTTATATTGACATGAGAGTATTACCCTAAATTGATTTATGCCTTATATTGATATGAAAGTATTTACCTCAATTGATATCTGCCTTATATGGACCTGAGAGTCTTAACCTTAATTGATATCTGCCTGATATGGACATGAGAGTCTTAACCTCAATTGATATCTGCCGTATATGGACATGAGAGTATTAACTTCAATTGTAATCTGCCTTATAGGGACATGAGAGTATTAACCTCAATTGTAATCTGCCTTATAGGGACATGAGAGTATTAACCTAAATTGATATCTGCCTTATATTGACATGAGAGTCTTAACCTCAATGGATATCTGCCTTAATGGACATTAGAGTCTTAACCTCAATGGATATCTGGCTTATATGGACATGAGAGTCGTAACCTCAATTGCAACTGCCTTATATGGACATGAGAGTATTAACCTCAATTTATATCTGCCTTATATGGACATGAGAGTATTAACCTCAATGGATATCTGCCTTATATGGACACGAGTCTCTTAACCTCAATTACAACTGCCTTACATAGACATGAGAGTATTAACCTAAATTAATATCTGCCTTATATGGATATGAGTCTTAACCTGATTTGATATCAAATGCATAACAAATATAAAATTATTCATCATTTGTGTTAAACAAAAGCTCACAACCTGAAATGTCTCACCTGTTTTACTGACAATATTTTAAACTGTAATCCAACTTATTTTTCGTGGATACTTTTTTTCGTGTTTAGCTCTTTGTGGCTATTTAATATGGCGATTCTCAAATTTACTTGATGTAGTTAAATCAGGAAAAAATCCATTAGTTTTAAATATTCGCAATAATTTATGTTCGTGATATTTTTTTTACTCGCGAACGAAGCGGAAATAAATCACTCGCGAAAATTAGTTGGTTTACAGTAATTTTATTATGAAAACCTTTTACTGTAAAAGACATGTTCACCTTTCAATTATTCCATGCATATGTACTCCTGACAAGTCTTCCATACACAGAATAAAGTTGACATTATAACTGCTTATATAAACTGCAAAAACAGACCTAAACACAAAAAAATTTACATTGACCAATGAGTCATGAAAATGAAGTCAAGGTTAGACTTTACCTGCCAGACTGACTTGCAGCACTTAATTACAATCATTCCATACACCACATATAGTTGACCTACTGCTTATAGTATTTGCGAAAGGACATATAATGATGTAACTAAATTTACCTTAATCACTGATCCATGTAATTAGGTCAAGGTCAGATGAACTTTGTCTAAGGGACATGTTGATGTTGCAAGATACCCATACTAAATACAGTTATCTTATTATTATTACTAATAATAAAGGAGAAACTCACATGACAAATTTTTTTTTTCAAGCAGTGGGTGAACAAAGAAAATAAGGTCAAGGACAATGGACATACGATAGATGGAAAGTTCAAAACAAGGTATATATATACAAGGAAAGAAGCATCTAGGTTTTCTACCTTTTGAAATCTTTATACATATAGTTCAACTGCCTACTCTGTCACCAGATAGTAAACCTTATGCAGGGGCAGATCCATAATATTTCAAAAAGAGGGGGCCCACTGTCGCACCTAAAAGGGGGCCTGCTTCAGTGATTCCCTATATATTCAACCAAATTTTTCCAACAAAAGGTGGCTGGGTACCCTAGGCACTCCTCTAAATCTGCCTACGTGATGTCTGGCAAAATGCAATGATAATGATAAGACAAAATTCCCAAAGATTTTCCCACTTTTCACTTGTTTCAGGTGGATATTTTGTCTATCATGTATGCCAGCACAGTTATAACTATTGCCACTTTTCACTAGTATTATTAGGTGGATGTTTTGTCCTTTATGTCTGCCAGTACAGGTATAACCTTTGATCATCCACCACATTTATTTTGCAACATTAAAATATGAAAATTTTGCTAAAAGCAAGTATAAGACAAATAAGTCTCCAAACTTTGTTTGGGAGACTTAATGAGGTTACCAAATGTCCTGTTCATTCATACATACATATCACATTGGAAGGTCACTTAACCCTGTCATAGTGTAGGAGTATAAACAGAATTATATTGAATACGTTTGCCTAACTTATCATCCCCTTTTACCTAGTTTTCATTTCAATGAATCTCCCTAAAATACAAGCTAGCTCACAGTTATTGATGATCTATTATCATGTTCCAGGAACATGACAGTACCACTGATGGAGCACTAACTGCATATACCTCTGGACTGAGTGAGTGAACCATATTACCATGTTTTTTTGTGAGGCCCATTTTTTTCAATAATAGGTTTTTTGAGTATTATTTTGTGGACTATTATCTTTGATTTTTTTTTTGGGCTCATTCTTACTTTATTGTTAACTAAATTTGATTGTCTGCATTGTTACCTATTTCCCTTTTTCTCCCTTCTGCTGTATTATGACCATTCTGTGAGCCCAACACTTTTAATCAATCCAAAAGAATATAATGACCCCCAATTCTGCCAATGTATCAATCCTTCGTCAATGATCGATCCTTAATATGTTATCATCATTCTTCAAATGAGCCTTAATTTTTTTATCGTCATTTGTCAAATCTCTTTTCTTAGCTCAAATATTAGGTGTCAAACGAAGTAAAATGTTTTTGTTTATGTTATTTTAACAAATATTTTACCTTCATTCATCACGTGGAGTATGTACCCATTCCTACTCTTATAGTGGACTGAGTATCATCAACTTTTGAAATTTCCTACAACCCTGGGGTTAAGGGTGGTAATTTTTTTATCATTCGAGGAATCAGGAATAGCTGGAGAGAACAATGACTTTCATACAGAACTGGTACCCATCATTTCAATAATTTAACATCCCGGAAAACTTATTGCATGTAAAAATTTGTGCAATTAGAGAAACCTTTTAATCATTGTTCAGATTTTGCTCAAGTTTTGGCCCTTTTTGGTTTAACCTGTTTTGGGTATTTGACTTTCAAATATATTTTGGCAAGGTAATCAATTGAAAGGTATACACATTAATTCACTTTCAAAATGAGCAACTGATGCAGTAAAATTGGTTTATTTAATTTTATAAACTTACTTTATCCAATAGCAAACAAATTATTGTCAAAGAAATATTGTGGTAAACATCTTTTTGTTCACCTACTGTACATGCATGTTTCAGCTTATTTAGTTCATGTTTGATGTGACATGTATTGTGTACTGCCCCTTTTTGGTCTTTATATTTCTTTTGTCACTTGGGTTATTTTCCCTTTTGTTCAGAATCATCATAGGAATTTGTTGGCCTCTTTACTTTCCTCCAACTGTTTTTATAACTTAAAAATAATTTTATTAAAGACACAATTATCTTCAGTACCTGCATCTCATCATTCTAATGAATACAAACATTTCAATATTCTAAGCCTTATAAATAGTTTTAGCAGGTTATCCGATAAATTAGCATTTGTTGATATCAAGTTTTAAATTAAATAAATATGGGTCACAATTTTCACTTTGTTGGTTAATTGACAGGAATGAAAAACACAAACTTACACCTCAGATACTATATTTCAGTTTAAGTTTAATCAAAATTGGTCAAAATATCATGGTAAAAATCATAATTAACAGGAAATAACTCCAATAAGGGGTAGTCAGAAGATATCAGCATTTTGAACTTATTTGTAGAAGAGGGGTGAAAAATACCAGAGGGACAGTCAAAGACAAACAGACAAATAATAGCACACAAGGACACACAATAGAAAACTAAAGACTATTAACAACATGATCTTTGTAGATATTGTGAAGCTCAGATAAGTTTGGCCTATTTAAATTATATGTATCTAATAGAAATTTTCAGATATTAGGCATAACATAAATTAACGATATAAATTGTCATTATTCAGCAGTTATATACATACACCAATAAGGAGTTGTGTGGTGATTTCCAGTCTGTGGACATAATAATAATAGGAGATATTTATTTGCTGAACAGTTTTGCTATTTCTAGTTTCTCTTTAATTTGTATTTACTAAAGTTTTCAAGATATTACAAATAAAAAATGAAAAAAAATTAATTGTAAAATTCATCATTAATGGGTGATACCTCCTTTTTAGAAGTCTTCATTCTTGATTGACAGAAATATAAGGTAGAAGTCATCATTCTGAGTAATTCTGACCCTGTCAGATTTTCTCTTTTTTTAAGCAGTTTTCAAGATAACAGACATGTAATTCTTGTATTTTACCCCTATGTTTTATTTTTAGCCATTTCAGCCATGTTGGTTGGTTATTGGGGCCATCAGATACATCTTGTCAACTAGATATCCTAATGATGATTGAATCAAAGTTTGTTTAATTTGCTCAGTAGTTTCCGAGGAGAAGATTTTTGTAAAAGTTAATGTGGGACGCCAACTGAGGTGAGCTTAAACAGTCTTAAGACAAACTCTTAAGCTAAATTGTGTTTTAATTCTGCAATCTTTTGATGATTTTTATAACTTTTCAGTAATCAAATAATTATCTTTTAATATTCACACTTATTACCTTTAATTAATTAATATTATTCTCTAGATAAATATTTCTATTGACATTTATCATGTTTATATAGTGATAGTAATATTAAATGTAGTAATATTACATGTAGTAATATAAAATGTAGTAATATTAAATATAGTAATATTAAACGCAAAGAAATATCTCTGAAGGTTAGTTATAATTCAGAGCTCTAATAATTTGATCCAGGCTCAAGGCTTCCTTTTAAAATACAGGCCTTTTCCTCCTACAATCAAGGACTGAGAACAGTTTACTAATACAAAACTTCTGTAAGATGCAGAGGCATTCCATAATCATAAGTAGATCCAGGTGGTGGCCGTGGGGCTGGGGGCCGGTACCCCCCTTTTTGGTGGAAAAAAATTGGTTGTTAATATAGGGAATCACTGAAGCATGACTGGAGCAGGCCCAACATCACCAACATCAGGACATTTTCCAAGTATGAGTATATCAATATTAAATTATTCACAAATTATATACAACATTTTCTTAAACAAGTATAAATACATCGACACTATGTACATGATTAATGAAACTTTTGTAAATAGTCAAGCTTAAAAGTTATGTTAGTTGTTGTCATAGTCCTATGAGATAATAGTACTTAATTAAATGACATTGTATTTAAAATTCAAATTATGAATATGACACTAGTTCTTACAATATTAAGTCTGAATCATCCTAGTAATATACTAGCTTGTTAAGTTGTTTTCCTATATTTATCTGTACACATAACACTGAGTTATAAGCATGATCTGGTCTACTGATTTCAGATTACATTTTTTTCCGGGGGGGGGGGGGGGTACTTCCTGTATACAAGGTGATAGGATAGGACGTGACGCTAGAAAAGGTAACATTTTCAAGATTGAAAATATGAGAATAGGTCGGGAAAACTATCAGAAATATATGAGAAGGTCAATAAAGTTCCCATAACTTTGTCTGTCATCTTTCTTGGTGTTCTTGGCTGTGTTTTTATCAACCAATTTTCTCTCTTTTGGCACTTTGGTATTCCACTGTTACATTACGCACTACTACGGAAGCGGTAGCATTTTGACCTACGCAATATATGAAAAGGAATACATTTTTAAAATCTAAATTATATGAAAAGGGTGGGGTAACAGAACCACAGCCTCACCCCTATCAATTAAGTATTTAAAATTTGAAATGACCCCCCCCCCCACACACACACAATTTTCCATTTTAAGGACAATTTAAAGTTCAAATCATAATGGTCTTTGAATTATAAATTCATATCAATTATATGTATATACATATAAGGTTGAAAAAACATCTTCATTATAAGCTGACATTATAATTTAAATTAACTAACAAAATACATTTAAATTGTATCTTATTTTGAATTTTGCACAGCTCACATTATATGTTAACACAATGTAAACATAATATAGATTAGATTATTTAAAAAATGCTATTTAAAGACAGAAGGCACAAGGAAGTATATAATAGTCAGACATCTTTAATTTGTCAAAATGGCCTTTGCAAGTTCTTTACAAAAAGGACAAATTCCAGTAGGATGTGAGCTGTGCAAAGGTCAAAATAAGATCCAATTCAAATGCATTGAGTGTGAACTCCTTATGTGCAGTGAATGCTTGGATAGAGTGCACTTAAGAATTGCAAAAGATCATCAGATAACCGATATAAAGGATATAGGGAAAAATGTAACATTCAGTGAAATTAAATGTGAAAACCATACAGGACAAGCATGCTGCCTTTTCTGTCAAACCTGTAAAACATTTATCTGCCCAAAGTGTGTAGCTAAAGTTCATAATGGACACGAGTTGATAGAAGAAGAAGACTATAATGAAGGCAAAGTAGAAACCAAGCCAAAACAGCAGGGTAAGATTAAGTTTGAAATATTGAAAGAATATACAAGAGATCTTAACAATATTCAGGATCTAGCAGTATGTGCTGATGGTTCTATGTGGATGGGGGATGGTACCAGATCAAAGTTACAACATGTCAAACTTAAAGAGAATAGAACTGAAGTAATAACAAGTCTAAACATTAAGATTTATGGAATGACAAAAACTCATTCAAATAACATTCTTGTTATAACAGCTGAGACTAAACTCAAACTAATCAACACCATGACAGGACAGATGACAGATTCCAGGTATGATGTAAAACCATTGTATCCAACCTGTATCCATGTGACCAGTGATCACAGAGTCATCATAGGAGCCATGACTAGAGGTAAAATATTTCCAGTCACAGGAAGACATGTAGTGGTGGTAATGGATCAAGAAGGAAAACAACTCAAGGAATATGAACATGACAATCATAATAAACGATTATTTACCTACCCTAGATGTGTAACAACTACAAGTAATGGTAACATCTGTGTGTTGGACTTGTTAGATGATGATCTCAGAGGTAGAGTGGTAGTGTTATCACCAGGAGGAGACGTACTAGGGGTATACACTGGTCACCCTGATGTCAACACCAGGGAGAAACTATTTAAACCTGAAGGAATACTTACAACACCATCAGATAATATTATTGTTACAGAAACATACAATCATTCATTGCATTTATTGACTGACCAAGGACAAAGTATTACCTACTACAACCTCAGTGACATGGGAATCTTAGGTCCATACTCCCTATCTCTGTCGACATCAGGAACTATCTATATAGGATGTGTTAGTAAAGCAGGAAGTCCAGAAACTACAAAGGCTAAACTTTATGAGTTGGAATATTCTGGAATCTAGTGAAAGATAGAAACACTAAGGAAACAATAACCATGATAATAAAGAAATTATTTGTTAACAGTTTCACTTTAAAGTCATAAACTTTTTAATCATAAATCAACTTTACAAAAGATAATGGATCGAGTTTCAATGCAGGATTTGTTTTTTGTATATAAACATTAAATATTATTTATTTTCTTGCTTTTTTATAACAGATTTCAAGAAATTTAGGAAAAAAGGAAAGATGTAAAAAAATCTTTTAACAAATTACATTTACAGTGAACCCGGAACACCTGGTAAATCTGTATTATGGTAGTGTCTCTGAAGTTGATACCTCGGGTATGCAGGGTTGTTATGATAAAATAAATAAAATGTAGAAAGTCTTTTAACAACAACACTTTAGGTTCACTGCCGCAGAAAATTATTTACATGCTTTGGTGCCTAAAGTTTATAATGCCACTTTCAGCAAGATTTTAATCACTAAAAGTAGTAAACAAAATTTTCTTGTTATACAATTCTGAAGCCAAAGAGTAAAACTTTTATATAGAGCGATATCATACCTTATAAACATCAATGTGTTTAAAAAAGACTTATTTGAATAAAATTTGGAAGTGTGCTTAACATCTGTAGAAAAATCAAGAAAAACTTACATCTTATGGGAATGTTGTTAGCTTTTGAGCAGTTGACACAGGTAGAACATTTATCATGTTTATCCAAGCTTTTGAGCAGTTGACACAGGTAGAACATTTATCATGTTTATCCAAGCTTTTGAGCAGTTGACACAGGTAGAACATTTATTATGGTTATTGACAAAATAATTCAGCAATATATGTCTCAATAAATTATGCTTACTACTTTTAATGATTAAATTTGCTCTGAACATGCATGAAATATTTGCCACTGGACATTAAAGCAACCAACAATCTATCAATTTATTTAATGATTAAATTTATGTTTAACTTCAAAGTAAAATCACAAAAATACTGAACTCCAAGGAAAATTCAATCGAAAAAGTCTGTTATCAAATGGCAAAACACATCAAAGGAATATTGGACAACATTACTGTCATATTCCTGACTTGGTACAGGCATTTTCAAATGTAGAAAATGGTGGATTGAACCTGGTTATATAGCGCTTATATCACTTGAACGACAGTTGCATCAAATTTTCGTTATATTTACAACAATGTGTGAACAAAACAGACATAATAAAAAAAATAGTCAAACTTAAGTCAAAATAGTCACCTTGGTCTGTGCAAAGGACACAGATGGATTGATGACAAAATTGTGTTTTGGTGATGGTGATGTGTTTGTAGACCTTACTTTACTGAACATTCTTGCTACTTACAATTTCCTCTATTCATAATAAATTTGGCCCTTTAGTTACAGAGGAAAATATTTTTTTTAAATTTACAAAAGTGAAAATTGTTAAAAATTGACTATAAAGGGCAATAACTCCTTAAATTGTCAACTGACCATTTTGGTCATGTTGACTTATTTGTAGATCTTACTTTGCTGAACATTATTGCTGTTTACAGTTTATCTCTATCTATAATAGTATTCAAGATAATAACCAATAAACAGCTGCACCATGAGCGCATGATACGCCCGACGTCTTGTGTGGAAGTTTAATGCAATAATCATAAATAGTTTCTGAGAAAGCTTTAAGCAATAACCATATATTGTTTTTGAGACACGGCGGGACATGTGAAACCCCCAACCCTGTTTTTTTTTTACAAAAAACTAAATATCACTACAATAAAATTTTGAATCAAAACCAAAAAGTATACAGATCTTTAGATTAATATAACAAAGAAGTGTGTAAAGTTTTAAGCAATAATCATAAATACGGCGCTACATGTAAAAAAAACCCTCCCCTGTTTAACAAAATACTCAATAACTCCAAAATAAAGTTTTGAATCATCAACAAAAAGTATGCAGATCTTTAGATTAATATAACAAAGAAGTGTGTAAAGTTTTAAGCAATAATCATAAATTGTTTTTGAGATACGGCGCGACATGTAAACCCCCCCCCCCTTTTTTTTACAAAATACTCAATAACTCAAAAATGAAATTTTGAATCATCACCAAAAAGTATACAGATCTTTAGATTAATATAACAAAGACATGTGTAAAGTTTTAAGCAATAATCATAAATCGTTTATGAGATATGGTGCGACATGTAAAAAAACCCTCCCCCTTTTTTTACAAAATACTCAATAACTCAAAAATAAAATTTTGAATCATCATCAAAAAGTATACAGATATTAAGATTAATATAACTAAAAAGTGTTTAAAGTTTTAAGCCATAATCAAGAATCGTTTTTGAGATACGGTGCGACATGTGAAAAAAACACACCCCTGTTTTAGTTACAAAGTGCCGTAACTTAAAAAGTTTAAATCTTATTTTCACCAAAAAGTATACAGATCATCATAAGAAATAACTATGTTAAGTTTCATGAAATTTGGATAAGTCATTCTCAAGTTACGCTGCGACATGTTTACGCCGGACAGACAGACGGACAGACGGACAGAAGGACACAGGACATTTGTATACCATAATACGTCCCGTCAAAATTTTGACGGACGTATAAAAACGGCAAAATTTCCTCAAAATTACCAATTCAGGGGCAGCAACCAAACAACCAGTTGTTCGATTCATCTGAAAATTTCAGGGCAGATAGATCTTGACCTGATAAACAATTCTACCTTGTCAGATTTGCTACATTTTACCCCAATATTCTATTTTTAGTCATGGCGGCCATCTTGGTTAGTTGGCTGGGTCATCGGCCATATTTTTTAAACTAGATACCCAAATAATGTGGCGAAGTTTGGTTAAATTTGGTCAAGTAGTTTCAGAGGAGAAGATTTTTGTTAAAGTTTACAGACCACAGACGCCAAGTGATGAGAAAAGCTCACTTGGCCCTTTTGGCCAGGTCAGCTAAAAATGGGTACATCAGACATCTAAACAAAGATCTAGATAAAAGGCTTACTGCAAGTACTACATACACTTATCTTAATCATTGGTCTATGAAAATAAGGTTAAGTTAAGATGAACCCTTTCAGACCGTTGTAGAACAATGGATGTATGCTAGATGCATTCATAGGCGGATCCAGTGGGGAGCCCTGGGAGGCCCGCCCCCCCTTTTCATTGGAAAAATTTGGTTGATTATATAGGGAACCACTGAAGCATGACTGGAGAGGGCCCCCCTTAGGTCAGTCAGATGCCCCCCCCCCCCCCCCCCCCCAATTGGTTTACATTGGTATTTTTTTTGCATTAATATTAAAATCAGGCCATTCGCTATATGATTTACAAGTTTACATTTGTCATATTTTGGCCTTTAATAGTGGACTATGTGGTTTGGTTTTGCTCATTGTTATAGGCTTTAGAGGGACATGTTGTTAACTTCTAAGGCATTTGGTCTGTGGCAGAGAGTTGTCATATTGACATTCATAATCGTACCATCTTATTTTTACACATTAAGCCTTACCTTGTTTTCAACTTACAACATCGTCTTTTTAAAAACTCATTTTGCTAATTTGGTTTCAGGCAAATCAATAAATTAAAATATATTCTTTTTTGACCTTGTGTAAATTGTTTTTTTCAAAATAGATAATGTTAACAGGAAAAGAAACAATTTACTTATAGTCAAATTATGGTGAAAGGAAGTTAAAATGTTCTGATTAAAATTTAAGATTGAAATCTCAGGGTAAATTGATTATGAAGACTCATTTCCAGGAAATAATTTGACATTTTGGGAAGAGAGATGAATGATTCAGGAATTATCCAGATATCTGAAACCTATGACAATTTTATATGTGTCAATCTGATTGGAACAGAATCAGGACCCACAAGCACAAGACATTATTTTGCAGGACAACCTTTCTTATTGTATGTATAAATAACAAGAATGTGCCCCCAGTACACAGGTGCCCCATCCTCACTATCATTTTCTATGTTCAGTGGACCGTGAAAATGGAATAAAATCTCTAATTTGGAATTAAAATCAGAAAGATCATATCTTTAAAAGAACATGTGCACTAAGTTTCAAGTTGATTGGACTTCAACTTCATTAAAAACTACCACGACCAAAAACTTTAACCTGAAGCAGGACAGACGGACAAACAAACAGACAGACAAACAAAAGGTACGACAAACAAACGAATGGACGCACAGACCAGAAAACATGATGCCCATAAATGGGGCATAATGGTATAAGTGCCAATGAGACAACTCTCAATCCAAGTCACAATGTATAAAAAGTTAACAATTATAGACCAAAGTACAGCCTTAAACACAGAGCATTGGCTCACACTGTACAGCAAGCTATAAAGGGTCCAACAATGACTAGTGTAAACAATTGAAACATGAAAACCAGCTGTCTAATCTATGTATAAACCCAGAAATCAGAGAAACACTTATGAACCAAACCAATAAACGACCAATAAACAACAACAACTGAACAACAGGCTCCTGACTAATAGGACAGGTCTATAAAAGTAAAATTGTGTTTAAATATAATTGATATCTGCCTTATATGGACATAGAAGTATTAATCTCAATTACAACTGCCTTATATGGACATGAGATTATTAACCTCAATTGGAACATTTATGAATAAAAATCAAGTCTTTACCAAAGGAAATAATAAAAAAAAGTAAAATCACAAAAAATTCTGAACTCAGAGGAGAATCTAATCGGAAAGTCCATAATCACATGGTAAAATCAAATGACAAAACAGATAAAAAACAAATGGACAAGAACTGTTATATTCCTGACTTGGTACAGTCATTTTCAAATGTAGAAAGTGGTGGATTAAACTTGGTTTTAAAGCGCTTAACCTCTCACTTTGATGACAGTCTCATCAAATTCCGTTATATTTACAATGATGCGTGAACTAAACTGACATAATAAATAAAATAGTCAAAATATGGGTACAGAAGTCATACATCTTGTAACAATTTTAAAAGGAACAATTTAACAGAACACAAAAACATCTATGTACAAACACATTCATTGATTTGCATGCCTGATGTCAGAAAATTTAATACGTCACATATATTAACCTTTCAATGTATATATACAAACAATTTAAAAATTTGTCACATATATTTACCGTTCAATGTATATATACATGTACAAACAATTTAAAAATTTCAGATAGGCAATGCTATCATACAGCAACTGGACATTTAATAATTCTCCAATTACTAATGCAGCTGTCAAATTTAGGTGACTAAGTAAATGACCTTTCTAAAGTAAAATGTTTCTTTATATATCATCTGTGTATTGGGTCACTAGAACTTTTCAGATCACACAATCAATTGAGTTCCAGTGGAAACTGATTAATTCTCCTCTAGAATCTTCATTGGTAATGTATGTCTCCATAAATCATATCTTTATTAGGTCAAGTGAACTCCCCAGACCACTCAAAATGGTAGACAAAGTCAACAGTTATTGTCTATTTCTAATCTGATCTATATGATCATTCTTCATTTTAGAACTATACATAGAAACATTCTGCAGTATAAATCAATTTCACCTAAAGTAAATTAGGAGGTCTGGTCTGTCCAATAAAATCCAGAATAACAATACTGAACTGCAAGAGAAACGTCATATTTTTCTAATACATTGAAAATGAATGATTAATTTTGGTTTAGGTAAATAACCTTTAAATAATATTAAGATTATTTTTAAATCTCCATTCCCACTTACTGCATTCATTATTTCAGTTATTCTAGCTAATATTCAGCTTTCACTGGGTCTGTGGGACATGATGATGATATGCAGGTTGAATTGGTACCTCATTAAGGGTATTTAAGAGGTGGGAAGTTGTTGTGCCATCGTTATCTGTTTGATGCAGTACTCATGCCACAACTGAACCCACAACAAAGAGAACAGGCAATAGGACCTATGAATGCTAGACAGCCTCCCATGTCGTTGCAAATGAATTTAATTGCAATGTATACAAAATCCAATGTTTACGTGAAGGCTATAATGAAACAAATAGTAAAAATGACTGTTTACATTACTGCATGGTCTCCCCAGAGTAACATCAAACTTTCAGGATTGCTGCATCTTACTACAACATCTTTAGAACTCGGGTTCCTCTGCCAAACTCATACTGTCAGACAATTAGGAATTTACCAGAGACCAATTAATGATGATACAGTCCAGTGACTTGTATCTATGTAACCTGAGTTTTGGTCGTTCTACCAGAGGTCCTTTTCTCTCAACGCATTACCTCAGTGAATGACTACAGTGGGCCATCCAACAAATTAGAACATCAGCAATGAAGGGCGTTTATCTTTTCTAAGAAGAATGTTGACACTGCATTTCAAATGCAGATGGCAGCACACGAATCTGAAGCAGACAGGGTGAAAGATATTGTGATAACTGCATAATTGAAAGAGATCAAAGTTCCAAGCATTATGGTAGTCGGTTGAATTGGCTTAAACCATAAATTAGGACCTGTGGTTTTGCAGAAACTTGGACCTAGTATAGGAAATGGTGTCAATGCAGCCTGGTATTCCGATCATTTTAGTTCTACGATCATCATCACATAGTTGTGCCACATATTGCACGCTATCAAAACAACTATTTCCTTGGAGAAGGATGATGCATGTGCACATACTGCAAGAGCTATTATATACACAGTGGACTTTCTATATATAAAATTGAGAAAGGAAATGGGGAATGTGTCAAAGCAACAGCAACCCAACCATAGAGCAGACAACAGCTGAAGGCCACCAATGAGTCTTCAATGTAGCGAGAAACTCCTATACATATCATTAAACTAACTTTTAGCAAACTTTAACACTTAAATTACAGGACAGTTTTTGACGATGACAGAGATGGTCAACTTTCTGCCAAATACTCTCCCTGGAAATGTGATGTACCTGAATGGTAATACAACTGACTACCAATGTCATTGACTTACTTTAAGTGGTTTCCGTTAATATATTGACCTAATAACAAACTTTAATGCTCTTCAACTTTGTACTTGTTTGGCTTTCATAATAACTATTTTGATCTGAGCGTCACTGATGAGTCTTATGTAGATAAAACGTGTGTCTGGCGTATAAAATTATGATCCTGCATGGTACGTTCTTTGATAACTATCAACAATTGATTAGTTTGATAAAGCTGAAGCTGGAAAAAGGATATCTTAAGACTCTGAGTGACCTCTTTGACATCATCAGTACATGACATAAAAATAACATAGTTTTGATATCCAATAAATAGATGGATATATTAATGGAAACCACTAATTTATAGTTAGTCAATGATATTTACTGTGTATTCATTAATATTAATTGGATACCAATTGAAGTGGGTTTCGTGGGTCCAGTTGAACCATGGATTCAAATGTTCAATGAAAAACATATTTTGAATAGGCTTGGTAAACAGAGATTGGCAAAACCACGAAATCAAATATCAAGGAATACGCAAGTTTTCAGCACTCCACGAAAATTGATACCCACGAAAATAAATGAATCCACAGTAATGGGCAAAATTCTATGTCAACCCTTATTCAAATTATGGGTTCATTATACTTTGGTCACATATATATATAGATTAATACATAACAAGAATGTGTCCTCAGTACACGAATGCCCCACTCGCACTATCATTTTCTATGTTCAGTGGACCGTGAAATTGGGGTAAAATCTCTAATTTGGCATTAAAATTAGAAAGATCATATCATAGGGAACATGTGTACCAAGTTTGAAGTCGATTGGACTTCAACTTCATCAAAAACTACTTCGACCAAAAACTCTAACCTGAAGCGGGACAGACGGACGGACGAACGAACAGACGGACGGACGGACGCACGCACAGACCAGAAAACATAATGCCCCTCTACTATCGTAGGTGGGGCATAAAAACATAATGCCCCTCTACTATTGTAGGTGGGGCATAAAAATGATCATGTGTCTATAGCATGTCTGGGTTACTGAATATATATAATACATACAAGTATTTTCAGCATGTCTGGGTTACTGAATATAATACATACAAGTATTCTCAGCATGTCTGGGTTACTGAATATAATACATACAAGTATTCTCAGCATGTCTGGGTTACTGAATATATATAATACATACAAGTATTCTCAGCATGTCTGGGTTACTGAATATATATAATACATACAAGTATTCTCAGCATGTCTGGGTTACTGAATATATATAATACATACAAGTATTCTCAGCATGTCTGGGTTACTGAATATATATAATACATACAAGTATTCACAACATGTCTGGGTTACTGAATATATATAATACATACAAGTATTCTCAGCATGTCTGGGTTACTGAATATATATAATACATACAAGTATTCTCAGCATGTCTGGGTTACTGAATATAATACATACAAGTATTCTCAGCATGTCTGGGTTACTGAATATATATAATACATACAAGTATTCTCAGCATGTCTGGGTTACTGAATATAATACATACAAGTATTCTCAGCATGTCTGGGTTACTGAATACATATAATAGATACAAGTATTCTCAGCATGTCTGGGTTACTGAATATATATAATACATACAAGTATTCACAACATGTCTGGGTTACTGAATATATATAATACATACAAGTATTCTCAGCATGTCTGGGTTACTGAATATATATAATACATACAAGTATTCTCAACATGTCTGGGTTACTGAATATAATACATACAAGTATTCTCAGCATGTCTGGGTTACTGAATATATATAATACATACAAGTATTCTCAGCATGTCTGGGTTACTGAATATATATAATACATACAAGTATTCTCAGCATGTCTGGGTTACTGAATATAATACATACAAGTATTCTCAGCATGTCTGGGTTACTGAATATATATAATACATACAAGTATTCTCAGCATGTCTGGGTTACTGAATATATATAATACATACAAGTATTCACAACATGTCTGGGTTACTGAATATATATAATACATACAAGTATTCTCAGCATGTCTGGGTTACTGAATATATATAATACATACAAGTATTCTCAACATGTCTGGGTTACTGAATATAATACATACAAGTATTCTCAGCATGTCTGGGTTACTGAATATATATAATACATACAAGTATTCTCAGCATGTCTGGGTTACTGAATATAATACATACAAGTATTCTCAGCATGTCTGGGTTACTGAATATAATACATACAAGTATTCTCAGCATGTCTGGGTTACTGAATATATATAATACATACAAGTATTCTCAGCATGTCTGGGTTACTGAATATATATAATACATACAAGTATTCTCAGCATGTCTGGGTTACTGAATATATATAATACATACAAGTATTCTCAACATGTCTGGGTTACTGAATATAATACATACAAGTATTCTCAGCATGTCTGGGTTACTGAATATATATAATACATACAAGTATTCTCAGCATGTCTGGGTTACTGAATATAATACATACAAGTATTCTCAGCATGTCTGGGTTACTGAATATAATACATACAAGTATTCTCAGCATGTCTGGGTTACTGAATACATATAATACATACAAGTATTCTCAGCATGTCTGGGTTACTGAATATATATAATGCATACAAGTATTCTCAGCATGTCTGGGTTACTGAATATATATAATACATACAAGTATTCTCAGCATGTCTGGGTTACTGAATATATATAATAGATACAAGTATTCTCAGCATGTCTGGGTTACTGAATATATATAATACATACAATGCGGGAATTTCTGATGGTGACCCTCTGCTGTTGTTTTTTATTTGGTCGGGTTGTTGTCTCTTTGACACATTCCCCATTTCCATTCTCAATTTTAAGTATTCTCAGCATGTCTGGGTTACTGAATATATATAATACATACAAGTATTCTCTAAAACGGGACTTTTAGTATTAACATATATGACCGTGTCATCAATCAGTACTACAGATGAAAGTAGGTTAGTTAGTAGATGTCAACACTGATGACCTGGAACTTAATACCGAGAATTACAATACATAAAGATGTCTATAAATAGATCAAATATGATTCAAGTATTCACCATTTATTACCACATTAAAACTGGATACATTTGAGTAAAATCTCTATTTTGTAGAAAGAAGAAAGAAACTGAAAGCACAATAAAAATTCACAAGTCGAAATTTCGAACATCAACAAAACTATATATATATATGTATTTAATTTAAAAAAAAAAAGGAAAAAAAAAGACATACAATTTTATTTTTTACATTATATATACTGGCATAAAGTGTATAATGTTGCATGGATGAAATTTTACTTATGTTTTTTTATTAATTTAATATAGATATACTTAGTAAAAGTTTTCAATGAATTTTATTTTCTTCTCCCCTTTTTTCTATTATATAAATTAAAATCACAAGCCATTATTTTCTATAAAAAAAAAAAAATATGTATGAATTCTTTATATTTAAAAATGTACTTCCATTTCTTTTTTTTTCAAATCTTGCATATTTATATACTAACCTTGAATAGACGTATAATAACAAATTGCATAACATGAGTGTAATACGTCTGAAAATGTCTAATATGTGTGACACATTAGCCTAAAATAGATCTTTTTACTTTTAATGTTTATGCATGTAAAATTTCTGCATGATTTTAATCATACTGTAAGTCTGACCTCATATCTTAGAAATGACCTTCAAAGTGATTTTGGAGTAATAGTTTAATTTGAAACTAATAACTACCAAATATATGTTGGTGTAATCTCAAGGAAAATCTATGCAAAATGTAGATATCATCCTCTATAAATATTTGTGACTTAATTAAATTTGTTGATCTATTATTATATACTACAGATAATACAACAGACACTACATGTTGAGAACAAGAATGTGTCCCCAGTACACGAATGCCCCACTCGCACTATCATTTTCTATGTTCAGTGGACCGTGAAATTGGGGTAAACCCTCTAATTTGGCATTAAAATTAAAAAGATCATATCATAGGAAACATGTATACTAAGTTTGAAGTCGATTGGACTTCAACTTCATCATAAACTACCTTGACCAAAAACTTTAACCTGAAGCGGGACAGACGGACGAACGAACGAACGGACGGACGAACGGACGGACGGATGAATGGACGCACAGACCAGAAAACATAATGCCCCTCTACTATCGTAGGTGGGGCATAAAAATCTGCTTACCATTCTCAAAACAGCTCAGGGATCACCCTAAATCAGATACTGTGGATTCATTATTTTCGTGGGTACCAATTTTCATGGATTGATTAAAACTTGTAGATTCGTGGATATTTAAATTCGTTGTTTTGGCAAATTCTGCATACATTCCTTTATTTCGTTGAACATTTAAATTTGTGGTTCCCCTGTACTCACGAAATCCACAAATATTGGTATCCAACGAATATTAATGGATCCACATTATTGTGATTCCATGGCTGATCTATGCATAAAAACAGTGTAACTCAGGAAAAAGAAATGTCAAACTAATAAAGCAATGTTTGATTGAAATACACTTTTAAAGACCCAATATTTCATTCAGTAAATTTTGATTTTTTGTTTAAAACAAGGAATTATTTGAATCTGGAATAATTTTGAATTCTGGAAAATTAATAATAAATTTATAATGAAAAATAACCCAACTACATAGGGTTAGCCATGCGTGCATGGCTAAGGGGGGTTAGTTATAAGTTCATACTGAAATAATAGCGAGCGTAAAATTAACCTTAGCCATGCGTGCATGGCTAACCCTATTTAGTTGGGTTAGTTTTCATCCTACATTTCTAATCAATTTTCCAGAATTCAAAATTATTCCAGATTCAAATAATTCCTTGTTTTAAATACATTATATTTTCTTATAGCAAATGTGTCCTAATTCAAAAAAATAAAAAAAATCAAGTTCACAAATTATGCATGAAATTACAAAAGGTCAATGATTCTTCAATTTAAATAACACCTATAGAAAATTCTAAATCATTTGTAAAATAATCTTAAATGCCTAGACATGTAACAATAAAATCGGTGACTAGACCACAATATGCACGGCTAGTGATGATATGACCCAGTGCCTTGAGACAAATCGTGAACACACAATGTCATCTATAACAAATCAGCTGATGCTCCTACGTCTTATGAATTATTCATCAGATCAAATTCAAGTTACGAACATTAAAACATGTATCAAAAGTACAAGGTTATAATATCTATTAACATTGTAACTATATATATGGGTAATAAGCATAGAGAAAATAACTTTTATTATTTATTTCTGGGTAATTATTGATAAAATTAAATTTCTATTGAGGAATATGTAAATTTACAATAAAAATTGAAGAAATATATTTAAGTTTCTGTCAAATTACAGATAAATATATGTGACACTTATTTTGTATAAAATAGAGTTTGTAGAAGACAGTATGACAATGTATGACCTTTAAAATATATGACTTATCTAACTACCACAGTGAATCATAATACTTTTCCTTCCTTAAAATGCTGACATATATTTTATCTACATCAATCTTAAAATGAAATCAACATTATCTCAATTACCATCCTGTAAATCAAAATAAATTTCACATGAATTGGTAAATTCAGCTAGGCCAACAATTTTTATACAAAATCCTAATTTGGATTTCATTGTTGTTGACAGACCAAACTGCATACTTGACTTTGCTATGTTGCTGCACTTTCAGCATGCAAACTGCCTACATGTAAGGCTATAACATTCATTATAATGTTGGTCACACAATAGGGGCAAGATTGCTGCAAACTTATTGATTGCTACATGTCACAAGCTTGTAGATGATTATGTAATTTTATGAATGCATTGCTCAAGCAAACTACAAGGAAGTCAATTATGAGGGTAAGTAATGGGGGATACCTTCATGACAAATAACGATAAAAATTCTTGCCAAATGATGTTAACAGCAATTTTTGGTGCATGACAATAAGATGTGCACTTTCTTTTAACTGATTAAAAAAGCAACTGATTTTGACAAATCTAATGTTAAATTGTTTCCAAAAATAACAATAGCAATAATTATTTGAGACCTCTTACAACTCACAATAAGGATATTTTGACAAATCACAGTAAAATTCTAACCAGTTTGACACTAATTTTAAAGTAGCAGAAAATGACTGTTTGATGCCTGATGTTAAAGAACATTCCTACCCTCAATTATTGTAGGAAGGTACCAGTACAAGGATTACAAAACATATATTGAATGATATGTACTTCAAGTGATGTCATTAATAATATAATGAATATGAGTATAACAATTCAAAATTAAAGAAAATAACTACCTTACTTAGTTTACAAGAGGGGCGAAAGATACCTGAGGGACAGTCAAACTCATACATCGAAAATAAACTGACAACGCCATGGCTAAAAATGAAAAAAGACAAACAGACAAATAATAGTACAAATGACACAACATAGAAAACTAAAGTCTAAGCAAATCCCCACCAAAAACTGGGGGGGATTTCATGTGCTCCTGAAGGGTTTAATTAACATTTGTCATATAAAAACTTCTTTTTTCAAATTTCTAGTACAAAAATTTCATTATATTCAATTTAGTCTACACAATGTTACACTGTCAACGTATATTTGTTCCGCCTAACAGAAGTTCCACTGGAAACTTTGTTATAAACAATGTCATAATACCTATTCCTGTTGGAACAAATATTCTATACCATTAATTCCGTTAGGAACTTATACTGTAATATTTCTTCCTGTGGAAATAATATTCCAGAATATTTTTTTCCTTTTGGAAGTTATATTATGAAGGAACTTCTATTCCGTGACAACACTACTAAATATTTATATACAGATAGCTCAGTGTTTCTGCACTTTGTTCACCCATTAGCTAGTCAATTTGAGCTTTTAAAGACCCAGTAAAATACAGAGAAGTCGAGGACAATTTTCCCTGTAATGACTAAATTCTTGTCATGTTTAGGTCGGAATAAATGAAAAAAACATCTGTTAGTGTCACCTAGTGCGTGTAACACAATCAGGACACATACATCGCTGTCATATACAGTTTTTCAAGTCAAACATCCATGGTCAAAGTAATAACACTCTGTGATTCATGGATAATATGGTAATACCTAATGACTTAAATAACTATCATAAAATCTTAATTAATCAAGTCTGGTAATTATCACTTTCACAATAGGATTTTATTTACATAAGTATTATATGCTACGCCAGTGCAAACATATTTCAAAAGAGAGGTATTTTAATATCATACCAAAGGGACATTCAAACTTATGTGTAAAAAATAAACTGACAACACTATGGCAAATAAAAATTGAAAAATTCCTAAATACAATACAGTAGTACACAAAACACAACAGAAAAAACGAAAGACCGAGCAACATGAACCGCACCAAAAACCAGGTTTCCAAGGCGTTCAAGCTAAGTAATACTAAATGAATTTGGAGGTCAATATACTGATTCTTTATAATAGATGAATAGACTAGAACTAGAATTTTATTTCAGTATTAGAGATCTTCAAAGATCTGAAACCCATACGAAATTAAAATTCCTAAAAATGATAAAACATTAACATTTAACAAATGACAACAATTTTTGAGTTTCCCCACTGAGGACAAGTACAATAAAATGTTGCAGAATTATGCTAATTTTTACCCTGACATTGTTATCTTTATATCAAATATTATCAGACAACAAAAGGAAAGATTTGTCTCAGTGGTAAATTATAAACAGTATGATTTCATTAGAATTCACATCATTATTTTCCCTTAGGTATTGTCTACTTCCTGTATTAAAATCAATTGGGTAATAAGATTTGCACATCTGTTCACATTTACGTTTGTCTCATACTTTCTATTTTTATCCATTTTTATCTGACAATCAAAGTTATGTGTTATCTTGTCACTGTTCCATGCAAGTTATTCACCTATCTAAGTACATCTCTATAAGTAATGAGACAGACTTCAATTAATGCAAGAGACATCAGCAATCTTTGACATAATCTTTTATATTCTATGGTTAAAGTATTGACCACATATTCTTTTGTTAAATTTTAACAAGAGTGCACAGACTGAATAGTCTGAGGGGGTTCTGAGGGGTTCTGAGGGGTTCTGAAATCCTGAGGTCCCAAATCAAAAGAAATTTAAATCCTGACATCCCTAAATTGGAAAAAAAGAAATCCCAGATCCAGAAAGGATCAATCCTGAAATCCCAAGCTTAAAAACACCTGAACCTGGCATCTTGAAAAAGGTCCTGCCCCCCTCCCCTCTTGTCTGGCCTCAGCTTACTGATGTATTGAGAATTTTTAAGATTCATGAAGTCTTATAGCTACAATAGGCTGTAACAGTTTGATGCATATGCAAGTATGGCACAATGGCACAGACAGTATAGTGTTATCATTCTATCTAACTTTCTGCACTAAACATCAAACACTACAAAATTCATCATGTGAGAAATTATTAGGTGTTAAAATTGACAGCACACTTAGCTGGAAAAACCAAATTGATCAAATGTGTGCTAGCATTTCATCAAGAATATACCTTCTTTCTAAATTAAAGAAATTTTTAGATATAAATGCCAGGAAAGCATATTATAATGGGTATATTCTGCCTCTCATCGATTACTGCTGTATTATTTGGGGAGAATGTAAAAATGAAGGGATAGTAAGAATATTAAAACTTCAAAAAAGAGCAGCAAGATTAATTCTTGATGCAGACCCATTATCCCCATCTGCCCCCTTATTTAAAAAACTTGGTTGGATGACAGTAGAGAACAGAATCAAATACCACAAATATTTATTGCTATTTAAATGTATGCGGAAAGAAGCACCACAGTACCTAATTCAAAAGTTTCAACTTATATCTGTAAATAACCCTTATGCTTTAAGGGGTGTTACTCAAGGTAATTTGATAGTTCCAAAGCCAAAAACTGAACTGTTTAAAAAATCTTTTGCTTATTCTGGATCAGTTTTATGGAACGGACTACCTTATGAAATGCGCAAAGTGCAAAACACTTATTCTTTTAAACAAAATATAAAACAATACTTGAGACAGTCCCAATATTCAGTCTGAAATGATTGCAACTATTACTCTTAGAATGTATGATTTTAATGATTTGTATATTCTAGGTCTATTTACTACATGCGATATGTAACTGTTTTATATCTTTTAATCATGGTACATGTACATTGAACTATTATGTCTATACAATTGTGTTTATATGTTGTATGTTTGCTTTTTTCTCTTATTATTATCATTTTGTTTTTACTTGTATTGCATACATGTATATGAGGGCCTCAGGGAAGATTAGTGATTGTAACTAACTGTGTTTACCCTCTTTAAATAAAGAATTTATTATTATTATTATTATTATTATTATAGTCCCTAAGATACATCAAATTCAAACAAATATATCCTTTTATATACAATTTTACATTACAACGTCAATTTGTATTGATACCCTGCATTTACCATGATTTTCAATAAAAAATGGTCAAATCACTGAAAAACACCCCTTCCTAATTAATTATTGAAAACTATAATCATTCTGCATTGACAATAATACCTTGTTGTTAATTACATCCACCTTTTTTGGGCTAACATTCTCAAGGTATATCTTATATGTATATAATTAGATTATTTTTTCTGTAGGTCCACTTGGGTCTGTTATTAAACATCCCTCCTGGTGCCTCAATAAAGTATGTTCTATAAGGATTCCATCAAATAATAATAAACATGTGCTTGATTTACAGATTAATAGCCGAGAAAGGTAAAATTATCAAAATGAGGTGCAATTTGAGTACTGTCAGGTTATTCGGAGTTCTAATGCACAAACTGCTAGTACATTATTTTACCTGTTTGTGTCTAGAAGGATGTCTTAGTGTTACACTATATACCTTTTTAGGGATCAGTGAATGGAAATAAGCATCTTTCTTCCATCAACAACAAAATGTCAAAAAAAAAATAGATGACTTTCTGATATACATGATATATGAATTATATATAGTTTTTGTAGTGATCAATTAATTAACAACAAACAACTCCTTTGGAATTTTCTTGCACTTGAAAATGATTTTCACTTTCAAAAACTCTGAAAAAAATATCCTCATAAACTCTCTATTGGAGTGTTGTATATTTTTATGTCAGAAAAAGGCTTTCCTGGCTGATTTTCCAACAAAGTAACATAAATGTTTGTTTTTTGTTGCACTTCAGTGTTTCTTTGTTTCTTTGTTTTCCTCTTATAGTTGATGTGTTTCCCTTGGTTTTAGTTTGTAACTCAGATTTGTTTTCTCTCAATCGATTTATGACTTTCCAACAGAGGTATACTACTGTTGCCTTTATTTAGTCACGTTTCATGTCTACATTTTTTCGTCATTGATCATAATTCATCAAAATAGATGATACCCCTAAGGGACTCTCTGGTTTTATCCTATATATGTTAAATTTTAGTGCAGATTTAATATAGAAAATATAAAAATCAAAGTTTAGAATAATGTTCCCAACTCACAAATCATGTTTAGAAAAAGATATTCAAAGAGAAACAACTTTTCAAAAAACTTTAATCTCTTAAAAGTATCAATAAAACAAGAATGTATCCATAGTACACTCGCACTATCATTTTCTATTTTCAATGGACCATGAAATTCAGATAAAACATCTCTATGGCATTAAAACTAGAAAGATCAAACCATAGGGCACATGTGTATTAAGTTTCAAGTTGTTTGGACTTTAACTTCATCAAAAACTACCTTGACCAAAAACTTTAACCTGATGCGGGACAGACGGATGTACGGACGGACGGACGGATGAACGGACGCAGAACAGAAAACATAATGCCCGGGCCTCTACTATCGTAGGTGGGGCATAAAATGTAAGGTGAATCTGAGGTGGTAAAAATACTAACCAATCAAAAAAGTTTAGGTGAACCTGAGGTGGTGAAAATACTAACCAATCGAACCAGTTAGGTCAACCTGAGATGGAAAAAGTAACCAATTAAAGAAGTTAGGTCAACCTGAGGTGGATAAAATACTAAACAATGGAAGCAGTTAGCTGAGCCTGAGATGGTTAAAATACTAACCAATCCAAAAAGTAAGGTGAACATGAGATGGTCAAAATACTAAACAATCAAAGAAGTTACCATTGTTTGTTCTTAAATTAGCCATGTAAAAATTTCCAACAAATCTATGGCTAGCATGAATTATACATCTTTCAAAATTTCTTGAATTATAAACAGCAAATATCAATAACGTATATGGCTTATATCAGATCAGTATTGTACTTGAATATTCTTCTTAAATGAAATAATTGAAGAATAGTAATTAAATACTATAGTAATACACCAAAAATCTAACTTATTTGCCTATAAACAGTGGAATTATGGACATTGTTGTCCCTGAAATAATGTCAAGCAACATATTTTATACACAATAATTGACATTATATGCTGTGTATAAAAGATTGTCGCAAACAGATGAAATTCAATGGAAGGACATCAACCCAAACTTTTTTTAAATTTCCTTATCTAACTTTAAATGATTGGAAATGAACAGTTTTGTCATAGAAATTCAGTCAAACAATAATTGTATCATTTAAACTCATATTAAGCCGGTCTAGAACGATTTTTGTATCTGCAACCAGAGACAGTGTCAGATAAATGTTGTGTTTTATAGTATGGATATATTATAAGCTTGTCTATACCTGACTTTTGTATCTATTGGCGGAGATAATTTGGGACAAATTAAAAACTTAATCTCCAGCCATTACATCACCAGACCTTATTACCTGACTTTTGTATCTTTTGGCGGAGATAATGTGGGACAAATTAATAACCTAATCCCCTGTTACATCATCAGACCTTATTATTTCTACGATTGGCAAAGTCATCAATTTATCCAATGTATGATAACGGATTAAATTAATCTTTCCAGGAAGTAAGACAAATATATTGCTACAAAACATTTCCTTAATTGCAGATTAATGTCTGAAGTCTGTCTTGTCACGTAAAAGACGTCAGACAAGTTTTCACCATTTTTGTTTGTAGGCTGATCTGATGTTTAAATGATGAAGTCACATTGCATAATATTCCCTAAAATGGATGGAAACCTTACATATGTTATAAAACTATAATTGTTTGTCAAATTGTGATTAAGTTGGTGTATAATTGAAGACATAAAATTTATCTGTTATTTTTTCAGGATTTTGTTATCAGTTTTGTAACTGTTTTGTAGCATTATGAACTCAATAACATGGAATTTCAGATTTAGAACAGGTTTTCAAAAATATTTGCCTGTAAAAAACTTGCACAATGAAAGTAATAGACACTGCTTTTGCACCTATATTCTTTTTAAATATATCTTTCAGAAAGTAAAACATGGTCTTTAATTACAGGACAAGTTCTAAATTCATAGATTTGTTGTATCAAACTTTGTATATTTAAAAAAAAAAAATTAAAAAATTAACTATAATGATTCTGTATATGTTGCAAAGTTAGGCCAAATAATTATTTCAAGATTAAGTGTTTCCAACGGTAAACTGTATCACCTCTTTTTTTCTTCAAAATGTGACTCTCAAATTTATTTGTGCCAATGGATCATGAATATGATTTAAAAAAACATATCAAGGTCTGTCTAAAACAAAGTAAGAAATTTTAACATAAATTTAAAACAGGTAATATACATGTAATATATTCAAATTTATTCAATTTTATGCGCCATTTGTTACTTTTAAACGATAATAAAACTAAAGTACATGAGTTACATGTTTAGTTTTTTTACACTGAGTATCGTATCAAGTCATTGCTCTATAACAAGGACAAGGATAAATCATGTCAAAAATAAATCTTAAAGTCCTAAAGCAAATGTCACCAAGTAAAAGAAGAATCAAAGAGCTGATAGCTCTGAAGTGGAAGAAGGTGAATAAAAGGTAACTTGAATTACCATAAAAGCAGCCCCACTTACCCAGGCTGCTTTGTTCCGGCCATTATCGTTAAAATGTATTTTTTTTCTTCAAACAAGAAAAGGTCATAAGTACATGGATTTCCCATCCGTACAATCATTTTCTATGTTCAGTTGACTATGAAAATTAGGTAAAATCTTTAATTTGGCAGTAATTAAGAAGATCATATCATCAAGAGGAACACATGTGTACTAAGTTTCAAGTTGATTGGATTTCAACTTCATCAAAAACTACCTCGACCATAAACTTTATAACCAGAAGCAGGACGGACGGACAGACTAGAAAACATATTGCCCATAAATGGAGCATAAAAATAGTAAGACTTGTTACATACCTGCCAACTTTTGAAAGTTCCCATATGGGTTTTTACTGCACAACAACAAAATTAAAGGTTACAATTTTTAGCGATGTTTGCAAGATCTGGATTGTCTAGAAAAAGTGTCATATTTGTATGAACTTACATGACTTACATGCCTTTCCTTAAGTCTGTTTGCATAATTCTAGTTATATATTAAATCGGTAGAAAATTTATACATGAAGCTAGCAGAAGCTAGACTATTAGCCTAGTTGCACATATTGTATGTTGACTTCTAACCAGTTATAAACAAATTTAATATATAAACTTCAATTTAATCCTTGAAAGGAGGTCTAAATTAATAAAATAATTTATAAATTTTAATTTTTTTATTTGTCCAAAATCATTTAAATTCATTTAATCAACATCCTTTTATGATTATTTGATTAAAATATTAATCATTTATAGTCTTTTTACCATTTACATTTTTAAAAGCAAAATAACTGAAAACAGGATAAAACAAAGGGAAGTAACAAAAAAGTATTTCAATATTCCCAATACACATCGTTTTGATAACACAACGGCAGTTAGCCGGAGGTAAACATCGTTGATTACCAGTATGTTTGACACCCAAGCTGTCAAGTGAAGCCATATAATTATACATCTTCTTTGATGTTCAGGTAAAATTTAACACAGGTGTCAATTACACCCGTACAGTAGTAAGAAATGATCAAATATGGCGTCTGAAAAATTTCATACACGGGAGTTTTTTCTCCTAAACGGGAGGTTCACATGTATGTTACGAAGGGTATCTAATTCACATGACAAAGGAAACCCATGAATAAAGATAACACTTTATATATCCTTTTTATTTATATAAAAATAAAATCTTCTTGTCTGCAGGATTGCAAATTCGTAACTTCAAGGGCCAACTTGTAAACAGGGCGAGTTGTACCGATACCAAATTCACGCATGCGTAATACAAATATCTACAGTTAAATCATCCTGTTACAAGTAAACAAATTACGTTCATGTGGATGAGATGAAATCTAATAATTTACATAAATAAAAGGGTCATATTTACGATAGTGATTGTTTTACAATCATAATTTACAAATTAAATGATTCAGATGCCCAATCATGTGTAAAAATCGGTGTCAGGAATCTAAGTTGTTTTGAAATTGTAATACACGAAATGAATGCGGCATACGGAGACTCAAAGCCAATGGTCGGCCCCTTAAGTCTTCAGAAGACTTGACGTCTTCTTCCACTAAAAACTGAAATAGAAAATACTTGTCTGGCGCAGGTTGTGGAAGGGGTCTAGATGTGCATGATTGTTATACACAGAACATTTCACACGGTAACAATAAACTAAAGTAAGACTCTCCTTACCAGTACATACTGAACCACAAGATATTAACAGTGACATACTTAGGGGCGGAGGGTAGATTGTGGAAGGGGTCTAGATGTGCATGATTGTTATACACAGAACATTTCAAGGGTAACAATAAACTAAAGTTAGACTCATCTTACCAGTACATACTGAACCACAAGATATTAACAGTGACATACTTAGGGGGCGGAGGGTAGATTGTGGAAGGGGTCTAGATGTGCATGATTGTTATACACAGAACATTTCACACGGTAACAATAAACTAAAGTAAGACTCTCCTTACCAGTACATACTGAACCACAAGATATTAACAGCGACAAACTTAGGGGGCGGAGGGTAGGTTGTGGAAGGGGTCTAGATGTGCATGATTGTTATACACAGAACATTTCAAACAGTAACAATAAACTAAAGTAAGAGTACTAAGACTCTCCTTACCAGTACATACTGAACCACAAGATATTAACAGTGACATACCTAGGGGGCGGAGGGTAGATTGTGGAAGGGGTCTAGATGTGCATGATTGTTATACACAGAACATTTCAAACAGTAACAATCAACTAAAGTAAGACACTCCTTACCAGTACATACTGAACCACAAGATATTAACAGTGACATATTTAGGGGATGGAGGGCATGTTGTCCCAGTTGCCCAGCTCTGCTAAAATGGATCAACATTTATGGTATATAAAGACATTTTTTTCCTATTCCCTTCCAAATGTTGCCTATATATAGTTTAGGATCCCAAGAACCCCTTTTATTAAATTCTGTATCTGCATCTGAATAAGTTATTTATATATTAATTGATTTTTTCCCCCATTTATTTGAAGAAAAAAATATATGAAAATGAACCGATTTACCTTAAATTGTTTCTAAAAAAAACCACCCTCCCCCTCCCCAACTAAATTGAAAGTAAATTAGAAAGCAGGAAATATTTCTAGGAGGGATTGAAAAATCTTAATCGCCCCACTTCCCAGACATGAACATATAAAACTGTTCTTTTCATTATTGAGGGTGGTAAAGGGTTATTTTCATGCATCGTTTTTTTGCCAATTTTATTTCACGTGCAGCCATGAAAAAGGCTCGTTATTCACCTTGTTTCGTGAAATTGGCAAAAAGATCAACGTGCAAGACATTTTTAATTTTTCGTTCATTGTGTTTTACGTGCAGATACCCCCCTTTACGCCCCTCTTATCTGCCTCTTATAATCTTCTTATTGCTAAATATATAACACTGTGCTATAAATAGACACAAGTTTCAACTTATATTCAATTTGAGTGCTGATCCCACTGTTTTTAATATCCCTTAAGCTTAATCTGCTTGAATTGCCATTTTCTATGAAGGCCCATTGAAATCAATGGTCTCTTTCATATAAATAATGTAATCTCATAAAAAAGTGAAAAACTAATTTACAATAATCAACTTTCAAGTGCAAAAAATAAAAGTCAATAACAATTTGCACTTTTATTCTGAAAACACGAATACATAGGGAATTAAAAGTCTGGAAAGGTGACGTCAAATATTTTCTATTTAAGGAAGTAAAAACTTCATGTTAACTATGCATGGTTGGCTCGTTATATGTCTGACTGGTAACAGCTTGGATGTACTTATAATCAATAATACAGTGTCAAAGTATTGTAAAGTTTGAGTAAGGTTTAAATATTGCTTTAATCAGCAACATACGTTCAATCCATATGAAATTGTTGTTCCGTTCTGTATTAAAGACTATTGATAGGTACTTTGATTAATTTAGATTATAGTTGTCTTTGAATGTCACTAGGACTTTTCAAGGATCCGTAAACTTAAAATCTTTAGTCAGACTATGAATTAAAGTATCTTATCAGAAATATGTAGTTAAAAACATTAAAATAAATTACCCATAATGAAGTTTAAACAAATGATTTCAACTATAGAATATCATATTCACCAGGGTTGCAGGTTGAGGTCAATATAACTCTTTTTTTTCATTTGCTCATTATAATCTTAGAGTGAGCTTTTATATGTAACTGATAAGTTCTATGGTTAGCACTGCTGCCTTTCTTTTACTGAGCATTATTTTGAGTGAGGTGGACATTATACAATTATTGCCTCCGTAAGTGAACCCTTAACTGGTTGTTTTCACAAGGCAATACTTGTTTTTTTTATTATACCCATGCTACATTTATGAATAATTGAGGTCAGTAAAAATAAAAAAAACATATTCAAAGCAACTTTTTAAAACCAATTTTTCAATAGAGAAAATTTGGTAAAAACAAGGACCATTTTTACAACTGAGAAAAATTAACAATAATAAGGATAAAATAAGATACTGTTATCCTGTAAAACGATTATTTAAATCAAAACTGTGTTCTTATCTTGGCTTATAAACTTTCTGACCTCATAGGTAAGCTTTCAGCATCAACATTTATTACCAGACATTTTTGTGGGTTTTCCTTCAGAAGAACTGTACTTGATTAATTAGACAAATAAGAAAACTTCCAATGAAAAAATTCATATCTACTTGTGACCAATTTCTGGCCAAGCAAGAGACAGTTTTCTTCCTAAACAGGATATTTTTGCCAAAACAGCTTAATTGTCTTATCATAAGAATGTCAATTCGTCCATGTCAGATTGATGGATCAGGTAAGAGTACAATTTTCATCAGACCTTTCAATTACATATTGCAGTTCCATTATTCAAGAATTGAATGCTTTTTAAAAAAAAAAAAATTTGGGTGTAAAAGCGTAGATCAAAGTAATTTTATTATATAAATGTGCACACGATCAACACTTTTACAACCCTATAAAATTACTATTAGAAGCATTCAATACTTAAAATTACTTTTTTTTTGCTACAATCAAGAAAACACAATTTCTATGACGTTTTTCTTTTATTTTCTTGTGCATTTTATTGTTGAAGCTAATGTGTCGTTATTTCGAAATGAAGGTTAATTTCAGAATGACACAAGATTGCTGTTAGCCAATCAAAATAATGTATTATAATGAAACATACATGTAATGTAATTATTCATAATAAATCATATGATCTTCTCTTGTCAGTGTGACTCTATCTTCCATAATATATCTTAAAACTCTTTCCCATGATTAAATCTTCATATTCAAATAATTGCACGTACATATTATATGTACTGGTAACTGCTTGCTGTAGAAGCTGCGTTTTAGAATGCATGTATAAAATAATGTATGTACACTCAAAGTTTTTTTTAATAAATTCATCTTTTCCAAATTTGTTATAACTAAATTGTTTTCCTTTGCTCCAATTCTTGCAAACAGGAAGAAATTCACTGTTAAATGAAGCCTTAAAATTAATATGTGTTTGTTCTTGTTGAATTGAACTTTTCTTCTGTCTTTCTTAGAGGAAATATCACTCATTAAGAACCTCATCTATAGATACTGGATAGTATATGGGTACCAGTCCTGATCGTAAACCAGCAGAGTAAGCACGATAAAAAGCTTATGTCAAAATGATCTGCAAACAGATACAAATTTGTCCTACCTTTGCTCTGGGTTTGAAATCCACACTTTAAGCTGTGTCCCTGCTGTGATTACAATGTCTTTGTTCCCTGACTCAGCATATGACAGTGACAATATTCTACCAGTATCTTCATCGTCCAGTGTGGTCATGTAAGTCTCTTCAGGTAAATATCTCACTGGAAAAAAGGAAAATAAGTGTATGGTTAAAAATGCTACTTTAAGTGGCTACTTTAATAAGTACTTAATTCAAAATTTCAGTGAATTTACAAACATTGCAGAAATGTCAATTGTTGTTTGACAAATTTCTTATTTATTTAGAAAAATAACTTTCCAGACAAATTTTACAATGGTAAAACCATATAACTCTGCACAAGTTTGACATTTTCAAAATCTCAAAACTGAATACAAAAACTTTGAAAATCCACAAAAGTAAACTTGTACCTATAATGGTTTACTTTTTTTAAATTGTTATTTGAATGGAGAGTTGTCTCATTGGCACTCATACCACATCTTCCTATATCTATTGGTTATTTAATGAAAAAGAAAGATTATCTGACTTTCTTAAGATGTATAGTATACAAAATGTCCATAAATTCCTTAACAACTTTTTAAAACAATTAAGAAGATGAAATATTAGACATATACCGGTCTATACTTAAACACAGTTTATAAAAGTCACCTCTAGAATGTCAGTAGAGCCCTAATAATGTATAAATTATAGATAATTTTAGTAATGTTCCATTTTTTTTGTAATAATATACTATACCATTTACATATCCTGCTCCATTATCTAAACTGTAGGCAGACGACACAATAATGTTACCATGGCAACTAATACTGTCTGTGATACCAAAGTCTTCACTGTGGTTTATAAGTTTATGGACCAGTCCTTAAAAAAATAGAATGAAGACGGTAAAATCAATACATGCACAGCAACAATAACAACAAAAAACAAAGAAATCAGACTTCTTCAGAAAACATTCATGGAAATTTTCAATCTAATTAAAATTAGTTCTCTTCACTTGCTTCTCACTAAACAAAAATAAGGAGCAAGTGCAGACAACTAATTTTAAATAGATTGGAAGGATTACCAACTTTCTTACCTGTTGCCTCAACAGTTCCTAAATCCTAAGGTAGTGCTTTTATTTTAAGATATTACAAAAATACAAAAATACTGCATTGTGATGGAAACCCACTTCTGGTGAAAATATTCCAAATGTCCCTTCAGTCATTTAAAATTTGCTAATTAGCTTTTCTAAATTCGAAGGGAGTATTCACATTCAAAACTAGTCTATTAGATTATACTGCACCCTTAAAGGATTGGCCAAAAAAATTCTATAAAGTTCAAAAAAATAGTTTCAATCAAATCTTTGAAATACGCCATGTATATAATACATGTAGTATAGGTTTCGAAATTGAAAATATTCTGCTCTGTTTAAGAATGTACATTTGAAAATTATTCCTACGAAATGAATAAGGATTACTTGTAGGTAATTAAGAATGCTCACAAACAGGTCTAACATTTTTTAAGTGTCTGTCTCCAGTAAGGAGCCTGAAATGCAGTGGTTTTCCTTGGTTCGTATTTGTCATATTTGTTTTTCCTTATATTTGTTAAATTAGGTCGTTAGTTTTCTTGTTTGAATTAATTGCTTCACATCTTTCATGAGGATGGGAGTTTTTAACGACAGCCTCCGCACTGTTGGTACACATTTCTGACCATTTGCAGATAGCTTTTTTCTAGGAAAACTACAGGATTTGAATTGCTGACTCAGCTAGATAGCTTGACACTAGTTTTTTCTGAACTATTAATAAACCCAGTTATTAAATCAATTTTAGTACACTTATTAAAACTAAACAGGTCAGGCTTGTCAACTGATGGTGATTGCCAATCTGTTAACCAAATGTCTCTTTCTAAAGTGTTCTTATGTGTATTCATGGAAAACAGAATTAATTGAAAGGAATAAAGCAGCATGTCCAATATCCATTCTGAATTTTAGTGCATAAATGTAAGGCGTTATTATCACAGGTCTTAACACTGATATTGTTAAATAAACTACAAAATATGCAATCAATTCTAAAGCCATTGAGGATAGACCAAATAAGAAACACAATCTATGATACAAACAAGTGAAACTGCGAGCTACTGCTCACTGATGATACCCCCGCCGCAAGTGGATAATATTAATGGTGTAAAAATATGCAAGTGTTCGGTAAACAGGAAGTTGTCGAGTGATGAATACTGAAAACGTATCACACGGTATAGCTGACTTATATTAACCCTTAAACCAAATTTTAGAAATCCTTGTATTGTAGTTCCTGAGAAAAATGTGACGAAAAATTTTCAACTTGGCTATCATGTGTAAAATCAAACAAGTGTTCGGTAAACAGGAAGTTGTTGAGTGATGAATCTGAAAACACATCACACGGTATAGCTGACTTATATCAAGCCTGAAACCAAATTTCAGAAATCCTGGTAGTGTAGTTCCTGAGAAAAATGTGCTGAAAATATTCATGGGACAGACAGACTGACTGACAGACTGACGGACTGACAGACAGACAGAGGTAAAACAGTATACCCCCTTTTTTTCAAAGCAGGGGTATATAAAAAGGATGCAATCTTATAGAAAAACCATTCATGGTAGCTGAAAGTGACATTAAACATCTAAAAACATACTATACAGAAGAAAATTTTGCACTACAGGACAACTCAAAAGTGGACATCATAGCTTCAAGCTATTAAATTACTGTAAAAACCTTTTAAATTGCATTTTTGAATTATCATGAATATTTTTGATTTTACAATTATTATATTCAATACAACATTACAAGAAAGTTGTTACAAACTTAAAGCTTTTAATTACAGCGACAAAGAAGCACCTTGACGAGTTTGATTATAGGTCCATCTCCAGTATGTTTTATTTCTGTTGTGATATAAAATAATCTAGAGTCAGTTTAGTACAGTAGAGAGAAGATTATATTAATATTAGACCAAGTCAAAATATTTAGTAATGATATATTCAAAGTAACATTATTTCACTTTTGACAATATTTTTGTAAAGAAAATAATATGTTTAATACTTCAATATTCTAACCTCAGCATTTATAGAGCTAGAGTAAATTAATTCAGAGAAAAAAAACAACCTTAATAAATCTAAGGATTTATTTATTTTTAATTCGTACTTATTAAACCTATTTATGATAGGGTATAAGGACTTTCTAATTAATTGTTGGGTTATTTGCATTTTAATTAAAATATTAAATAAGTTATAAACTAATCAACAACCATATGCATTTATATCATACTTATATAAAAAAAAAAGTCAAAACCTGAGAGTGAAATTTGCATCTGAATATTGTCTGTTTTTTTGGGAAAAACGCTGAGTAACTATAATCATATGTGCTAGTACTGAAAGAAATGCAGCCCTAAATTCATATTCCCAATCCTAAAAATCTTGCAAATGTTTAGTGAGGCATCCATGTTATGTGTTTGTTTATTGCACATTAGCTAGAGGTAAAGACATGATAGAGGGAGGGATGACCAAAGTTAGGAACCTCTAGTCTTGTGTGGGTTTTTAAAATTTGGGTTTATTTGTATTTTTCAGAGTTAACTCAAGGGTGGCGTCCATTTTGTTGAACAAATATACATTATTGTCTAGGGGCCAGCTGAAAATACTCTAGGTGTTGTATTTTCTCAATGCGTTGAAGTCCCATTAGTGGCCTTGGTTGTTTTCTGCTATTTGGGTAATTGTTGTCACTTTTAAACATTTCCATTTTCAATTCTATTTTATAAATGCATATTTTCAAACAAATCATTTGTACTACATGTATACTGGATACCTGAATAAGCCTTAGGAAAATGAGAATCAAGAAGTGTTTTATTTTCATCAAAATTTAAACAAATAAATTCAGACACCACACATATATATATGCACAATGGTTATTATCATAGAAAACAACACCATCAGGTTTGGAAGTTCAATGGTCAACAGATGCAATCTGGCATTTATTTTGATACATGTACCATTTTTTATTGTATATAATAGCAAAAAAATTGTTTGTTTCTAAAAAAGTGGAGTTCCACAATAACATAATGTTGTAAAGATTTATTAAAAATTCCTTTTACGATTTAGGACAGTTAATGAACAAGTGCAGATGAACAAAAGAAAAGGATACACTGATCAAAATAAACTCATCTTTCACTGTAAAGCAATAATGACAATTCTTATCAAAAACCACATTCTTGAAACATCAGGCCTTGTACAAATAATGGCCACAATTCTAAATAAACTAGATTGTAAAATAATTACTTAATGAATTTAAGTAGGAGAGAATGTGTCATCTACCTACTTTAACTGATGATACAAAGTATGTCACTTTAAAACTTGTATACCTTCATGTTAACAAAAACATTCTTTTATTTTTCATTTATTGTATCATAGGGGTGGTTTTAAGGTGGGGCAGATTTGCAACCCCCACCCCTACTTGGAACAAGCATCACTAAGACACAGAAATATTAAAGTAGATTCCACAATTTACATTTATACATGTATCTCTAAGGAAGACAAAAAAGAGTTTCTGTATTTGACTAATAAAGTTTTGGGTTTTACACTCTTCCAATAGATTATATATTATATGTGTTTTTTCATATCCAGAAAATTTGGACTTTCACATTTTGAAATTACATAGGAGTACAATACCTTTTTATATACTCAAGTTAAATGGTATAACCTTGCAGAGAAATATTTGTCCTTCACAAATGAAACCTTGTCTAAAGTAATATAATATCCTTATTAAAATTTGTTTGAAGGACATGATCTTGAGACTAGAATGTCAAGGGGTGTATTCTTTATTTCTCGTAGATTTCAATACCAAATACAATATCGGTTTCAAAATTCAAGGTCTTTATTCAAACTTCTTACAATATTTTTTTTAAATTTCATAAAGAAAATTCCTTAGTACTTATTTTTCCTTTATGTTATAAGTACATCCACTTATAATTCTCTCTTCCTAATAAAAAGTTCTTTTTATGGGACATTTAAAAATCTTTTATGAATTGAAAAGAACACTTTAAACCTTTCAAGGTTAAAGATATTCAAACATGACATAGATTTTATGAAATGACATATAAAAATATTCTTCTGATTTAAGTGACATTTATTTTAAGGTTTTCACATCATAAATAGATTTTCTTAGACATACAACTATTTAAAACATTCTTTTTGCGTATATATATGAGTAATAAACCATGCAGTCAAGCATGAAGGACAAAATCCAAATTTACCTGAAGTTGGTCTAGTACACGTAAACTGAGGAATTTCTTTACAAAATGGAGAATGTGTAAATTTGACTTGATAAATTAAATTCAAGTTAAAAATTGTATACATATTTTTAAAATAAAACAAAGCATTTTCAATACTAACAATATTATAAAGAAAATAATTATATTTTGCTAAAAAATATCACTGAAAAAAAAAAAAAAAATATTTGGAAGTTCAATATTGTCATTGATTGTATATAGAATTTTCTTTTTTGGGAGTTAAACTTTGAATTTCTTAACCCAAATGTCTTTTCATGGTTTTTCCATATTTTATTCTGATTTTTGAATCCAATCTTCTTTAACAAACAAATCTGTGCAAAAAGTTTTTTTTGTGATTTTATCATTTTAAAATGAGGGAAACTATAGAGTGGGGTGCTCATTATTGCCATATCTTTCCATGTTTTCTTCAGTTTACGTTCAGATCTTTATGTTTTTGAAGTATACTGATATTTCTATATGAAGATAACTTCAAATGCAAAATATTCTTAGCTTGAAAACGTGATTGATTTGAAAAAAATCATCTGAAAAGTTGGATTAAAGGGTGTTTAAAATTTCCTGATTTCTTGTCAATGGGGGACACATATTCGCAGTTTTTACACATCTATTTAAAACCAAATAACTGCAGCTTTAAACAATATTTATCAAATAAATTTTATTATAGATGAATAGAAGACATTTGAAAGGTGTAAAAAACTGAAATTTAGGGCAATCAGTCAAAGAATTACTAAGACATACTTCTCTGAAAACTTATTTTTCATTCAGGAAATTGGCTGAAAATCGTAGTCCGTTTTTCGGTCCTTTGCGGTACTTACCGAAATTTGGTTTCATTTTTAAAAATAATCATATTTGTTATAAAAATATAATTTATCGGCATATTTCTGCCATTTCAGCCATCCTTTGAAGTTTTTACACCTCAAAATCATAGAACGGCGAAATTGTGTCCACGGAGAATATGAGCGCCCCACTCTACCCCAGTCAAATATTTTCCAATTATCAACTAAAACTTTTGACATAATACTACAACTAACTAATAAATTGTAGTACTGTAAAATGTACATTAGTAAGCAAAATTACTAAATTCATAAACATATTTACACTTTTGGTATTTAGCTGAATTTTGACTCTGAATGAGCTTACTACTCACTGATATGGTACAAATAACCTTCTGACATAAAACAACAATCACTTTTTAATTTTTTTTAAATTGTAATGTCAAAGTTAACAGGAACTTGTTTGGATTTACATAATGTCAGACAAATGTATATACATCTATTGATGAAACACATGCAGTCAGTCCTATATTTTAAACCTGAATCTAACAGTATTGGCCAATGTCTTCTAGACCTTACTGGATATTCTCTCCAATTAATTATGGGACTTCACTGAAACAAAATCCATTTTTACCAGTCATTTTGTTGATTTTCATATTAAAAAAATTGAAGAAATACTGGACATTTGCTCCACGGTTGAGCAACCTTTACCGTACAAACGTAATTTTACTAGTCATTTTCCAATTTCCAATGGACCTTCAGAATGACTGGTCAATAGTGAATTGAATGTGTCTTCTACTTGTGATTTGTACACACAGTCTGTATACTGGTCAAGACAACATGCCATGGAGTTGAGTACTAACACCAAAAATATAACTTATTTGGTCTTTGGCCAAATTCTCAATGGGGGAATTTAAGCAGAAGGGGACCAAATGTATATCTTTAAATCTCATAACATAGATGTAAGAATATGTATAAGTATATATATATAATCATGTACACAGTATATGGTTTTGAAAAAATGCCATTTCAAGCCCTTTGGAATGTCTGTTTTTGATATTTGGTTAAAATAACGGAAAATTTCTAGAATCAGGTTATACGCCTTGCATATGGAAATTCTTTATAAAAATAGACTTATTTGTAATCGTTCTAAAAGTCAACAAAAATATAAAAATTTAAATAAAATATATTAAATACCTATAATAGCCATATTTAAAAAAATAAAATTACCAAATTGTCTTTTTGATGTTGAAAAAAATGTGTTTTCCTGGCCGACCTTCCTTTCTTTACAAGTACAGTCAGGTTACATGTGTACTGAACTCTGAAGCTTATTTTAGTAGATGATTTACATACTTTAAAAATCGGTTTAACCTTATCACACCAGATCGACATTTTATGAAAGTCAAATCCCACATAAAATATAACATATGATTGATTCTCTTCTAAATCTATTTATGATAAAGGATTTGAAATAAAAACTATAAATAGATCTACTGATGAAACTTTATAACTTTTTGAGCCATAAATTGTGTTCTTTTTTCAGTAGTGTGTTCAATCATAGGCAAAACAAGAACATACCATGAACTTATTTACAGAGAACTATAAATCTCCCATTTTAACTGTTTCTTCGAAGGAATTTTAGTTTTGATTTGTCTCTGTGTCCAAATATAACATGACTTAGATTTATTAAGAAGAAATGCTGACCCAGTTACCAATTTTAATGAAAAAATGATAAATTATGGTAAAAATGGGGGGAAAAAATGAATAATGGTAAATATGTCAACATGACCTCAAAATAAATTTCTGTAAACTTAAAATATGAAACTGTGTCATGTGTGTTTGTATATTCATTTACGTGCAAGACTGCTTGTTATACAATTATTGTCTGTGTGTTTTTTTTGGCTTTTGAAATATGATATTCATTTCATCATTGAGGGCAACAGGGGAAGCGAATGTCAGGTTGTTCCAAGTCAACTAAACCACATGATAACAGAAACAAGAGACAGAATTGTTTTATTTCATGTGCCGAAAGAGAAAAATATGTATTCAATTCCAGTTATTTACCAAAACCAATTGTGCGTCACACATTTTAATGTTATTATACACGTAAAAGCATGAGACTTTTAGTCCGGTGAATATGCTTTTTTTTTTTTTTTTTTTTAATTAAAAATCAAATTCATATAAAAACCCTACTAAAATTCTATCAATATGGAATAAAACACTATACAATTTAGAGAAGAAAAATCACAGACTTAATTTTCAGGAAATTGTTATTGCCCTGACAACTTTTTTACCAGCATGAGCTGTTGATCTTGTTGTAAATCATGAATACAGCCATAGTGTTTTCATTTAATTTCTACAAATTTCCAAAATTCTACGTCTAAAAAAGTTTACCTTTTCTCCAGTCCAACACTTTAACGTTTGTTCCATCATCCCCATAATATATTAAACCATCTCTAACATCAAAACCACGAATAAATCTCTGTGTTAAATGTCCATTATTTTCTGATTTTATATTTTCAGACACAAATAAACAAATGATTTGATCATCTTGAAGTTTATGTACAGAAATAAAACCTTCAGCAGAACAACTAAATATGTTACCATTCACAACCTGAAACATAAAGCAAAATAAAAACTGTTTACAAACTGCTGTTTAAGATATAACCATTTTTTTTATCATTTATGTTCACAGACATGAGAAGTATATGGAACTAAAATTCAGTGGATATAGATTTATAAAGGATAATGCAGTCTTGGTCGGGCAGATGTTTTAGTATATCTAAGTGTTTCACTTACCTGATATTTTTGCCGAAAATAAATTGATTTACTGTGGATTTATAATTGTTCGTTGGATACCAATTTCGTGTATTTCTTGGGTATAGGTAAACCACGAAATTAAATGTTTAATGAATTACAAATTTTCTATAAGCTTGTATGCAGACTTTGACAATCACAAAATTAAATATCCTCAAACATGTAAGTTTTCATAATTCCAGGAAAATTGGCACCCACCAAAATATAAGAATTCACAATAATGCAACAAGATTATTTTGATGAAGATTGATCTAGACATTTTGAGTTTATTTGCAACTGACATATTTTCTTTATTTATCATCGTTTGTATGATACTATTGAATTTTTCTGCTAATTAAGATCATTCAGCCAAGTTTGGTTAAATTGTTTACATCGTTTTAAAGGAGAACACCTTTGAAATAATATATGTGACAATAAGACAAGGAAATTTGTCAAAAATCATGGTTCAAATGGTTTAAAGCTAAGACTCCTTAAAGTCGTCTAATTGTTTTTCAGCATTTTTTGTAGATTCTGTATTTCTAATAATTTTTTGCTGTTTACAGAAATGAAGTGGAAACTGTCATATAAACAGGCATTAACTACAAGGTGTCAGTCCTATTGGCATTTTTATAAATCATGTATTGATAATCATGTTTGAAATTAAATGTTTCCATCTATCTATGTAGATTTTGAGATAAACGGTAAAACTTAAAAATTAGTCAAAAAGGGCACTGACTCTGTACATTTAATAAATTTTGTAAAAATAGGAAGGAGGTAGATAAATAAATAAATAAAATAAATAATCTTTATTTCAAGAGGATGATCCCATTAGTTAAAACTAATCTTCCTGAGAGTCCTCAAAATAATAATAACATATTTATAAGTACATAGAGTATTATAAAGTTATATTATACACAATATACAATTGTATTTAAATAATAATGAAAAAGCATATTAATTTGCACAACTGATGAAAAATTTTGTTTTAAAAGATACAAGTATATTAATACTCATTTTTATTTCATTTGGTAAACTGTTCCATATTTGAGAACCTGAATATGTAAATGTTTTCTTTAAAAAATTTGTTTTTGGTTTTGGAAGATTTAATAGTTTTTCATCAGCTGAACGTAAGTTATAATTTTGATTATCAGTAAAATGAAAATTTTCTTGTAAATAGTTAGGAACCATACCACATAGATCTTGAGTCCCGATGTGATTTGTGCATCAGGATTGAGAAGTTTCAGAGGAAAACATCTTTGAAAAAGTATATGACTGACATGAAAATTATTCAAATATCAAAGTTTAATTATGGCTATAAACTCAATATTTTTTGTACACAAGGCACCCCTCAGGCCTACACAATTCTAAGTCTGGTATTTATGATGAATTCATTTACAATCAACAAGTTGAAGCCATTGCTGGTGGAACTTCCTTCCCTGAGGGAATCACCAGTTGTTAAATGAGATGTCTTCAATGCAAAATAAATGCTTAAAATTTGTGTTTATCAAAAAGACCAAGATTGACTGGCCGAAATTAATGAACAAAAATACAAAGTTACAAGTGCAACAGTTTCATAAGAGTATCTGATATAAGATAAATAAAGATAAATAATAGTTTATTAAAGTGTCACATATTGATCTACATTAAAATACATAAAAACGTTAACATCATAAAAAAAGGATCAATACCCAGCCTATAAAGACTTACGAGACACTGTATATACAAATAAAAGCTATTACAGTTATACTGAAGGAAAATGTTTTTATAAAAAGGCATAGTCATGCATTACATGATTTAAAACTCATTAAATATGTACACACAATTATAAAATATCTATTCATGAATGCTTCAAAATAATAATATAGAACTTACTAATAAAAATCAACAATAAATACAATAGAAGTATAATTACAGTTTAGTTCGCTTAAAAACGCCACTTGGGTAAAAGTTTAAAAAAAATCAGTAAGAATTCAGTTGTAGTTCAGTAAAAATTTTAGTAAAATTCACAGTAAAAATTTAACGATTAATTCAAAATAAATTCGTTTGGTAAAGATTTACAAAGTAAAAATACAAAAAAGGAAATTTAAATCATTACATTAACATTAAGTTTAAACAATATTATATAAATTTTTTACGTCTCATAAAACATTTATGGAGTGTATTAGCCAAAAGTGGTTGGATTTCATCACATTTCATTAAAGATGTAAACTTGTGTGCAGTTGTTAATATTTCAAAATTGTCAATCAACTGTTTAGCATTTTGAAAAAGTTCAAATCTAATGTCCGAATAGAGCGGACAGTTCATCATGAAGTGTATTTCATTTTCTACGGTTGAATGGTCACATAGTTTACATAATCGTTCATTCAAGGGTATCTGCGGTCTGGAATATCGTCCCGTTTCAATAGCCAATGGCAACGCTCCACTTCTTAAAAGTGTCATTGTTCGTCTTACGGAACGTGGGATGTTACGCTGTATATATTGTTCAGTTTTAACATTTTCTTTGTATAAGCGATAAGTTCGTAGTTTATTTCCGTTTGGCTGATTTCTGTCATTAAAAAGTTCTGATAAAAATTCATCATTATCTAGAATTGTCAGTTTGTCTTTAATTAGATGTACTGCTGTTTTTAATGCTATTTGAGTGTTATTGACTAAATCTGCACATTCAATAGAGTTTATAAAACCGGTCACTTGCTTGTGCCATCCTTTCCGACGTCTTGAGGCCCAGTTCGACACCGTTGAAATAAGTCTAGCATCGTCTGTGCGTTTCAGCCTACATAATAGACCGATGCATGACAGTTTTTGTTTATTGAAACACGTTATCAGTCCTAAATCGCCACGTACTGCGGAGTTTGATGTTCGTTTTCCTACAGCTAGAAATAATTTGCAGGCTTTGTTTTGAACACTGTTAATCACACCATATTGTTTTGTTCCCCATATACCACTTGCATAGAATAGGATAGGCTCAACTGTTGTTTCATACAGCTTGAAGAAAACACGCTGAGTCATACCTCCACTACTTATAAATTTTCCGTATAAGGCGCCTAGTGCACGACTAGCCGACTTGGCCAATTCTCCAACAGCTTTTTGCATGTTCAAATGTTCATCCAGCCAAAGGCCTAGGTACTTATATGAATCAGCATATCCGATGTTGGTATTAGAGCACGTAAATAAATAGTTACTACGACTAATTGATGGGTTTCTAAAATGAACAATCTGCGTTTTGCCTGCATTAATATGAAGTTTCCATTCATTACACCAAGATGTTACCACGTCCAACATTTGTTGTAGTTTCGATTCGTCAGGTGCAATAAGCGCAATGTCATCTGCGTAAAGCAAAATACTCATGATAATGTCATCTATTTTGATACCACACTGTAGATCGTTAATTCGTTGGGTTAAGTCATTTATATAGACGGCAAAAAGGCTAGGAAAAATCAAACAGCCTTGTTTAAGTCCGGCGTCAACATTAAACCATGGAGTGAACTGATCATTTACTCTAACTGTACAAGATACGTTGTCATATAGCGACTGTAAAGCTGACATAAATTTTCCTCGTATACCTGCATTTGAAAGTTTATACCAAAGTAGGTTTCTTTGAACCGTATCGAATGCCTTACGCATGTCCACAAAGCAAACAAAAGTTGAAAGTCTCGCTATTTTACGGTCATTGATAATGGTGTGTAATGTATAGATGTGTTCCTCACAGCTACGTTTTTCCCGGAAACCGTTCTGCTCGTCACAGAGAATATCATTAACATCTAGCCATGATGAGAGTCTTCCGTTTTAAACATGACAATAAATTTTACTCGGAACAGAAGTAAGTGTTATTCCTCGGTAATTCAGAGGGTTGTTTCTCGTGTCTGATCCACATTTGAAAATCGGATTAATTATTCCCTTTGTCCATTGATCCGGCACTTTCCCAAGTTCGAAGCACCCGTTGCATATTAAGTGCAAAAGATCTATTGCTGTTGGGTTTTTCAGAACTTCAGCAGGAATTTCATCAAAACCAGTAGCCTTACGAAGCTTTATCGTTCTACTGCAACAAGAATTTCTTCGCGTGAAATTGGTTCGTTCAGCTCTGTGACATCTGGTTGATTTTCTCTGGTTTCGTTGTCATAAGCTGGAGGTCTGATATTTGGATTTCCACTAAATAATTGTTCAAAGTCAGATTTCCATTTTCCTAGAACTACGTCTTTATCTGTTTTCACTATTCCTTCATCGTCTATAATTGACCATGGTATACTTTGGTTACGTTCATTGGACATGCATAGTTTGCCAATAGATTTCCAAAAATCTCTTTGGTTTGACGCCATAAGTTTTTCTTCGAGTCTGTTCTGCTTTTCAAGTAGGTGTTTCCGCTTAAATTTCCGGTTAAGTCTGTCAAATGTTTTCCTTTCGGAGCAGTAGTTGGCTTTTAGACTTTTCTTTTGACGACTTGGACCTATACATTTAAACCACATTTTCTCGAGTGAACACACTTTTTTCCACTGGTTTTGCAAATAGTCGTTCCAATATGGCTTATATCTCGATTTACCGTACCTGTTGAAATCCGGTTTCGGTTTCATTTTAGGAAGTTTATTATCCATTTCATCCTTCAACAATACACAAAATTCGTCAAATGCTGACTGAACGTTGTTTTCGACGTTGATTGCATTTTCAATACGGTTTATCGTTTCGTTAATTCGGTCTCTAATAGCATTATCCAAAAGAAAATTATCAGGAATATTATTCACCCTGTATTTTCTAGAATTTGCCGTTGTTTCGTCGATAGTATGCGTATTTCTCTCAATACATACTTTAGGGACTCTTATTTCACAAAGTAATATTGAATGATCCGGAATTTTTTCCGGGTTGTAATTCACTTGATTGATTATGTCTATCATTTTCAACACTTTAAAATCTAAAAAATCATTGAATTGCTCATGCGGTACACACATATAATCCACAACGGATTTGCCTTGTGGCGATATATAGGTAAAATCATTTAATCCAATTCTTCCGTTTAACATTGCGAAATTTATATTCGTCAAGAAATCAATAAAAAGATCACCGTTATAATTTTCATTCACATCAATTACTGACCTAGGGCTTATTTCATCAACTCCTTCTATGTAATCCGATTTATTTCCACAGCGAGAATTGAAATCACCGCATATCACAATATTTCCGATCGATTGATTACAGTAAACCTGTTGTAGTAGGTTTTCAAAAAACAGTTCTTGATCATTAAGCCGACTAGATTCATTCGGAGGCAGGTAACATACTGCCACACAGAGAATAAAATCCGAAGATTTACTTTTCACTTTAATCCACAATATATCTTCAACGCTGTTATCGAGCGTTGTTATGTCGTAAAATTCGAATAAGTCGTTCTTTAAAAAGGCACCAACACCACCTGATCCACGTTGAGCATTTATGTGCAAATTTTCACGATTATTTCCAATCCATGTATATCCGTCGATGATTGGTTTCTGTGATCCTTTAAGGAAAGTTTCACAGACAGTAAAAATATCGCAGTCTGTGTTTTGAAGCACAAGATATAAATGATATTGTTTATAGGTCAACCACCTTTGATAAAAAAATGTTTTTTTTTCAATAGAACATATTATATAAGCCTTTAAGTTAAGTTCTGACAGATTAAAAGATATTCTTTCAAGCATGGAAAGTAAAAAATATACTAGTGTGACAAATTTAGCTTTAGCACATACAGTCAATGGGAGATAATCCATGGCAAGAATGTGTCCATAGAACATAGATGCCCAAATCAGATATCCTTTTCGATGTTCAGTGATACTGTGAAATCGGCATTAAAACTCTAATTTGGCATTAAAATTATAAAGATCATATCATAGGGAGCATGTGTATTAAGTTTCAAGTTGATTAGACATCAACTTCATCAAAAACTACCTTGACCAAAAACTTTCACCAAACATTTTAATCTGAAGTGGGAAAGACGGACAATTATGCACAGAACGATAAATATATTCACTACCTTCAGACCAGTAACAGATTCTTCGTAAGGATGTACACTATGTATCTTTTCCCCTGATGCTATATCCCAAATCTCCAATTTTCCTCCGTCTGAAATTAACAAATGTTAGAGAGTAATATACAATCTTTCAATAAGTGAGCTGCATGGATAGAAATCGACCTTCTGCAAGCGCACATATAAATGTGCATGTAGAAGACTTTGATTGGTTTCTGAACATTCAAATATGAAAAAGATGAATTTTAGTTTGTTTTAGAGGGTATTTATATCAGTTTGTTTTAGAGGCTATTTATATCAGTTTGTTTTAGAGGGTATTTATATCAGTTTGTGTAAGATAGTATTCATATCAACTCAAATTTCACAGTTAAAAACAGTTACAGATTTAGCATTGATATTTTTCAACCTGAAATCAGTTAATAGGTGTATTGATATTCATTTGCATAAAGTCAATTTCTAACTAACACAGCTCAAGTGATCGGTCATACGGTACACACATTTTTTAGTAATGACAAACAATCAAGGCTAAAAATATACAGTGTCTCAAGCAGACATCAAAATTCTGATTTTATATATAGAGTTACAACACTGATGGACACTCTCTCATTGGCCACATCTCCTTACTTTATGTTTTAAAAACACAGCATCACCAAACCACCAAGTTCAGAAGAATTTCTTCTTTATTTAACAAAATTCATGATCAGACATTATATATAACACTTTATTACTCCTACCAAGTGTACTGTTGCTCCTGTTTATTGTCAAATTTGATTAAAACCTACATTTGTAACTATTTAAAGTAGGTAGTTGTGTGTAGTTACTGAAAATAATGAATAACTAAAGATTTTAAATTGTCATGTGTAATTTCTGCCTTCAAAAAAAATATTCTATTCATTCCAACTTCAAACAATAACTTACACACATTGCATCCTGTAATAGCATTAACTTACACACATTGCATCCTGTAATAGCATTAACTTACACACATTGCATCCTGTAATAGCATTAAATCAAAATACAATCATGCTTCTATTGGGTTTTTTTAAACTCATAAAAGGTAACATGTGGTTGGCTGGAGGGGGTTCCTCTCCCCCCTCCTTCAATGTAGTTTTCCATTTGATTCCCCCTCTCATAGGCCATATTGTTTGTTTCAGCACTACATCTTAAGCAAAATGTCAATGTTTAATTTCAGTTCTTAAAGTAACTTATTCTGTAATATACCTGATCCAGTTATTATGGCTTGTGCCACTGGGTGGTATATCACCTTGGTAACAGGGTTAAATGTGTACACTGACCGCAAAGCTTCTCCTGAAATTAAAATAAAAACAGAAGAGTAAAGCGTAGAACAAGGATAGTTTCCTGTTTTGGTAAACATTATGAATTCAACATTATAGAATCAAAATATCAAATTTCTAACTGACTATTTATGAGTATAGGTATTGATTTTTTAATGAAGTTTATTTAACAGGTGAAACATTTTCTACCAATACTTGTACTTTCACAGTTAAAGCTGGTGATTTAATAGATCTCTTCTCAGTTTGTCCTTCAACAGAAAAAATTGTCAATTATGCGAGCCTTTATGAAGTTATTTACCAGATAGAGGGGATTGCCTGTATCCCTGCACTATTAACATTCATCAAGTGTCTAAGTGAACATCATTGAAATACTGTTTGTTCTGTAGCTATAGGTAATTAATCACAATTCTCTAATATGACAGCAAGCACTGCGCTGATTGTCAATTATGAGAGTTCAATTTGCTGAATAATTTGTACAATATAGCATCATAGTTTTCCAACCCCTCGCTCAACATGGGAATGGAAGTGACTATGCCACTAAACGCACAAATGATGTTCACTAAAACTAAAGTTTTTAAAGGAATTAATGCATGGGACACAACTGAAAAACAGTAAAAGTGACACTACCTAAATGTTGTAGATTAAGGAGATTCGCTTCTCAGTTTCAAAATAAGAAGCTTTTCATAACACTAGTATATATTAATAGGGAATTATTAAAGGAAACAAAAGAGAAAAAAAAAATATAGGTCAATGTGCTTGTTTTCAAGATATTAGCTATTGAAATTTTGTCGGGAAATTTTATCTCTTGATTTTTCAAAGCTTTATCATTGACAAGTTTAAGTGCTCAAAAACTACTAAAAACAACAAGGACTTTATAAGACTTTTACAGATGGCTTATAATTATACATGTTAAAGATTTATAAAAAGAAAAATGGGGGTAAATGGGCAAAATTTTTAAAGGCATTCAAATGGATAAAACCAGAGAATTCTGAAAATCTGACAAAAATTCCAAAACATGAAAAGCGAACATCCATAATAGATACATATGCTCCACTTCAATTAAAACTTCATTTCCTGGAAATTATAAACCTGTGAAAATGGTTATATGTATTTTTGAAAATTCACAAAACGGGAAACTTTTTATCTGATAATATGAATCAAAGATGATGAAGATGATGTGGGGTAAACCTAAACAAAACAGAGAACAACACCAAGAATAAAAAAGCCTTTAAGAATGAGTAAGTAAACAGTACAATAGGTGACACATGTTTCTTGTTAAACTGATGTATTACAGAAACTTTCTTTCATGATTTGTAAAATTTCTATAGTAAGGAAGATAATCCAGTGTTTATATCATACTTAAATGTAATTTTTAAAGTTTAGCTCTTTGTTTTCAGAATTAAGAATTTCCTTCTCCAATTTAAAGTGATGCTACTTTTAGCATATATTTGATATATATGCCAGCATCTACCTTTTGAACCTAAACAGAAAACGATATTGTGCAGACATGTCACAAATATATAGACAATAATAGTGCATTGACTTGACATATCAACGATATAAAGATGAGGCGTAGAAACAGGGAAATGCGTGGCTCTGCAGAGCTTTTTCCCCGTTTCGGGCCGAATCCTTATATCCTTAATATGTCAAGTCAATGCACTATTATTGTCTTTATACTGCAATCTAAAATAGTACATTTTCAATTGTTGTTTAGTGTGTATGTAACGATTTGATTTTAATATTGGGAAACTTCCCCATTTTATAAAAAGGCCTCATATCATGCAGGCAGGAAATGTACAGCACAATGAAATGTACATTTACCTCCAGTCGATGATGAACAAGTTTGTTTGACAATGAACTAAAATATCAACAAAAAGCATAAAACATAATGATATATAGTTTGCAAACCAAAAATATTAACAAGTGAAATATGTTTTTTTCTTCTAAAAATTGCAAAAGAAATAAGTTTATGTTGTTGTATACATTGGAACTAAGAACAGGTTGAATAGGTCGTATGAATAATTAATTAATAATTTCATCAATTTCTATTTAAATATTCATGAGAAAAAGTGATATCAGGTCAGTGACTGTATATGACATAGAAATATACAGGCAACGCATTTTGAACGCTCAAAAAGAACGAGTGCAGTATAAATTTATTTATACTGCAACAAGTTGTGTTTATTTCCTAAATATAGTAACACAGCTATATTTTGTGCAATGTCAATTTCATCATGGAACACTATTTCCACAGCCAGGGGTTCATTAAGGGATGAAAATAAGTTTGAAATTTATGTTACAATTTAAATAGCTATGAATTTATTTATTTAAGTTGCAGTATAAAAACAATATTAGGTCAATGTCAGAAAAATATCAACTTTTTTGTACTTGGCACAAAACTGGGGAAGGGCTCGGTAGAACCTCATCCTTCCCCAGTTTCACAGCTCATACAAAATGTTGGCATTTTTCTGACATTGACCTAAATATTGTATATATATAGTATATACACTAATCTTCTTACTTCTTATAATTATTTAAGGTCCATCATGCTGAAGACTTATTAGGGTTACACAGAGCTCATGGACAAGAAACACAAGGCAATTTTAATATTCAAAAAAATTGATAACACAAAACGGAAAAATTGATATAAATTTAATCGAGAGATCCCTTGTTCCCCATCAGTATCATGTATGGAATATTCTGTACTTAAGATATTAAGATAACTAGAAACATTAGTGCTCATTCCACATTTAACAACTACAATACCTGATTTTCCTGTCGACCATATTTTAAAACAGCAGTCATAAGATCCACTGATAAATAATCTCTCTGTATTCTCTGTTCCTAGTGATTTACCTGTGAAAAGAATATGTGTAAATTATAGATTTTAATTCTTTTACCCTAATATATAATTGTAAAAGTCAATTGTGAATCTTTTTAAGTCTTTGGTTTGATCTAGCGGGTATAAAACCTCGATCTTCAGTACTCAAGCAAGCACTCTACCACTGAGTCTACGAAAGCAGCCAAATTAGTAATGGTGTGTTTCATCAAATCAGACTGAAACCAACATCTCTACCAATGCAGGTAAAAGTTCAGCACATTGCAAGCAGTCCTAATTTTTCTTCTCTCTTTTATTTGAGACAAGTATATCTAAACCAGGTTTAATCCAATATTTCTACATAAGAAAAGCCTATACCAAGTCAGGAATCTAAGAGTTGTTATCCATTTGCTTGATGTGTTTGAGCTTATGATTTTGCCATTCAATAAAAGACTTTCTTTTTGGAATTTTCCTCAGAGTTCAGTATTTTTGTTATTACCGGTATACTTTTTTTTCAAGTTTTGTATGTTGTATTTGCTGAATGAAGGCATAAAATAATTATTATAAAACTGAACTTAAGTACATACAAACACTCGCAGAATCTTCTTTTGAAAGAAGTTGTACACAAGTCACAGCACTATTGTGGCCTCCGTAATTTCTCAGCTCAGACAAAGTTTCCAAACACCATAATTTTACAGTGGTGTCTCGACTACAAAGGAAATTAATATTCTACAGGTCATAGGGTAAAATATACATAAAACACAACTACATCTAAATCACATCTAAATTGATGATCTTTAGGCATTAAAAATAATTTTATTTCAAGGCTTCCATTATTATTTCCAAAACAAATCTTCAACTTGATGTAAGAATATGTGGTATGAGTGTCAATGAGACAACTTTACATCCAAGTCACACTATTATAGGTCAAAGTACGGTTTTCAACACATAGCATTAGCTTAAACCGAACAGCAAGCTATAAAGTGCCCTAAAAATGTCTGGTGTAAAACCATTCAAACAGGAAAACCATACCTGTATCTATTTTGTGTTAAACAAGTTATATTTTGCCATTAAAGTGATTAAACCCACATTCTTATTTTAATAAAATTGCCAAGATTATGGACAAACCATTGTTTATTTCTCTGTATGCTTTAGTTTTAAATCAAGCTTCCAACATGTTTTGTGGAGTTCAGAATGGGAACACATTGTGATCTTTTGTTGTATTGATTAATATCCAAAATTATTGAAGATAGCATGTATAGTTGCTATATCTTAATGCAGCCGCATACCGGTACTGGTAACCTCAGTAGAAGTTTTTCCTATTCTGTAACTAGGTTACTGTGATGTGTTGAATAGTATTTTAAATACAAGAGCTTATAACACACAACAACCATAAGAGTGGGATACAGTATACATGCATGTTATACCTGGAAGTTACAAGCAGGTCTCCATCATTGTCAGCATCTGTAACTAGGTCACTGTGACCTTCTAATTCTATCACTTCAAACTTGCCAAATCTCCACTTATGTAATGTAGCTTTTAGTTTGGAAAACTTTTCTGTTTTTTCTATAAATAATAAATAGGCCATTACAGCATTAATATCAATAGACCACACACTTTTTTAACTCATATCAGCCAAACATCTAACCAGTTTGATCATACATAATACAATTGAACTTAATAAAAAAAAATCTGTAGGATAAAATTATAGGGAACACTTTAAGGCCACATAGAACAAACATATTCGAGTAGGGGCTTTAATGGCATAAAATGGCCCCAGATTTACAAGATAATAAAAATTCTAACAGAGCAGATTTTTCACCATAAATTATTAGAATATGAGTCAATGATTTAAAAAAAATGTTTTTATTTAACTAAAAAAGGTTCAATGACGTCACAATGGTAGGTGCAAATGACGTCATATTTGGGAAAATAAGCAAAAATACAGAAAATTTGATGGTTTTTCTAAATTTTGACCACCGCACCATGCTTGCACCAAATAGAAATTTTAACGTTTTGACAAGTTCGTACATATCAAACTTCGGATAAAAAATCTTTTTGGTGCAAGGTTGGTGCGATAGTTTATTTTATATTTTTCATAGCCAAGCGGAGCAATAAAAAGCTGAAATTTGCCGTCCAAATTGGACCTTTTCATCTGACAAAGTTTAGTTTATACATTCTTATGCCTATAGAAACTTATTTTTTTGTTTATGAATGTAAAGTGTATTCCTAATTATATTTCCGTAAGTTTATCTAGTTAAATTTCTTTAAAAAATCTGAAAGCAATGAACTTCATATGTACATGTAAGGGAGTCAATATAACAACTTTGAGGACATTTTTTTTTTTAATTATGAAATTTTAGATAGACCTTCAATATAACAAATCTGTACATTTCTGATGTTTTTGCTAATTATCAATTCAAAATCTGTTGTTTGAATGGGGCAATCTTCTCTCTCTGGTATTAGGGTCAGATCCATGATCTATGTTACGAAAGGGGGGGGGGGGGATTATTTTACTTAAATTTCCATAATTGGCGAGAAACACGAGATTTATTTTGAAAATGAAACTACCTATATTCCAATTGGATGTGTCTTTGTGGTAATGTGCATAGAGAACAAGTTCTATAAAATTTGATGGTAAGAAAACGGAAACGGCATAAGGTAGATTATCCATATATCCGTATATACATGTATATATAAATAAGTACGTCTGAGCCAGTGACAACTCTACAACAGATTTATCCATTGGATCACCAGCAGTGATGGTGATACATGGCTGTGTACATTATGTATTATATACAACTCGTCTAAACATCAACCCAACAATGTAAGATCCGTAAATTTGCTTTCGCAAATGTATATATATATGGATAATTGACCTTTCCATGCATAGAAACAAGAGCCTGAAGTCTGTAAGCATACTACATGTCTGTTACCTTTTTAAAGGTTATGTTTTGAATAGTTATATAATCATGCGTAAAAACAAAGTGTAAATTTTTAAATGTGACCCGGTTTTGTTGTTGAGCCCCATTTGTGGGCATGATGTTTTCTGGTCTATGCGTCTGTTCGTCAGTGCGTATGTTAGTCTGTTCGTCCGATTGTCCTTGTGTCTCGCTTCAGGTTTAAGTTTTCGGTCAAGGTAGTTGAATCTGACATCAGACTCAAACTTTTTTTGAAGTAAATTTTACTGTGTGTATTGTGTGTTTTATTTTTACTTTGGCTAGAGGTAAAGGGAGAGGGGGTTTGAGATCTCAAAGTAACATGTTTAAGCCTGACGAATTTTTGGGCCTGTCCTAATTCAGGATTTTCTGGCCATTGTAAGTCTTGCGATTTGGGCATTCATGTACTAAAGACACATTCTTGTTTTCAATAATTTTGACGAATATATAATGAATATTGTCATGATGATCAAAGACCAAGTCATACGACACTAAGATTAGTGAAGGCGAAAAGAAAAACTAGTCACATTGACAAGAACTATAATAAAACAAATACAATGTAATATATATATATATATATATATAATGAATATAGAAAAAATTTAAGAATACAGATTTATTTGATATAGTAGCATGTTCCAATTTTGTAATGCTATAGAATGATACGGTTATAAGTCTAGACGTCTGAAATAGATAATAAAAATAAGATGAATTTCGAAAAGTCGACCCTAACGATCCTTTACATATGTTTAGAGGGGGTGTACTTCAATACTTAATTGATAGGTGGTGCCGCTGTTTTGTCACCTCACCCAGTTTTACATTTTAAAAATAGATACCTTTTCATAAATTGCGTAGGAAAAAACATTACCTTTTCCCATAATGATTTGGTTTCATGTGGTTTTATGTAAAAGAGTAATACTTAAGTGTCAAAAGAGAAAAATTGGTTGATAAAGACACAGCGGGAACACCAAACAAGTTGACAGTCAAAGAAGTTATGGGATCTTTATTGTCCTTATCATATATTTCTGATAGTTTTCTTAACTTTTCACTTATTCAAGCTTAAAAAGGTGTAAATAGGAGTGTCCCCCCCTTCAACCCCAACCCCTTCCTGAAACATAACTACTGTAAAGGAAATACACTGACTTTTGAAAACACCCTTTAATGCATGTGTCTGTATCTATTTATTTAACATAATCAATATTAAGATTTCTTAGCGGTAAATGTGTCTTGTCTTTATATTATTCTTCTTGTAGCTGATAAGCGAGACTCCACTCAGCATCAGATGCACAATCTGTATATATCAGCAATAACCGGTGTTTTGTTTTGTTTGTTGATGTTTCAATATTGCTTTCCCCCTTAATATTAACCTTGGAGTTTGTTTCTTTTTACAATTTGCATGTTAAATTGCGTTTCTGTTGCAACATATTTAAAATTAAATCTTGTTAAATAGAAAACAAATTGCGGTTGCCATGGGCACAGATGTGTTGCTAGGGAGAAACAACAGTGAATTTAGCCAAAATATGCAATTAATTATGTAATATTTAAATAGTGTACAAGTGTAAAGTTCACTACATGCTAAACAGGTTCAATTTCAAATATAGATATATTAAAGCTGTATAATAATCATATTTGATGAGTTTAACTCCGCCATTATAGCGGTTGCTAGGCAACAGAATAAACGAGCTAGACCCAAAATTCAATTATTTTCAGAAGGTCTTTGGTATAGACTTACAACATGACAAATTAAATGAAATTTGGGGGTGGGGCCAAAAATGGCCCTTATAGCCCCTAGTCCTTTGTCTCATTATGAAAATACCTGCAGATGAGCTCTCTTTAAATCTACACAAGATTTCTCTGCTGAGAGGGTTGTGGATTTAATTCAATTATTCAAGATTTTGAAATATGTTCAAATTAAGCAATATAAAAAGATTACACTCTAAACTGCAGAATATTGAACACTTATTAGGTTATATTAGCAAAGTTTTAAAAACCTAACCAGGAAATCTTATTCAACTTCATTTAACATGAAGTATACTTCCATGACTTTTAACATATTACATGTATTACAATCTAGATTTTTTAATAGTTTGAGCTCAAAGACATGAAACAAGTGACTGATGAAAAATAATGCTTATCTAATAGGGCTCTTCACGGTTAGTGCGGCCATATTGGATAGGGGGCAGATTTTCATAATGAAGGTAAAAATGGTGTGAAAAATACGGGAAAACATCATTAAAACAGAGCAGTTGCTTGGAAACACACATAGGATTTCCCATACTTTCATACTATTTCCACCTCTTTATTAAAAATCTGCCCCCTATCCAATATGGCCGAACTAACCGTGAAGAGCCCTATTCCTGAACCAATGCATGTATATATCATCAACTTAGTCTTCTGTGCACAATTTTATCATTTCTAGGCATCCATATTGTCTAATTGTAAAAAAAAAAATCTCCTGGTTTTGTTATGATGCGAAAGGTTGGCAGCTAATTAATTGTCGTGTTTTGAAGCTGTAGTTTACTGATTTTCACCTTATAGTTAACAATCAACAAAGAAGAAATGGATAATGAGTATGTGTATAACATGTACAATCAGATAATAGTTTATTTAAAGGAAAGATTGATTTCAATGACAGGTCAATGCGTATTGTGATCACTAGATTTTTACAAGAAAGGTCACTCTGAGTTCACTGAATTCAGAATAACATATCAGTGAATTGTTAACTGGAAGCAAACAATTAAAAAAAAAAATATAGATTTTTCTTGAGAAAAAAGTATATATAGAGTGGGGTGCTCATTTTCGCCACATCTTTCCATGTTTTCTGCAGTTTATGTTCAGGTCTTTATCTTTCCGAAGTATACTGATATTTCTATATGAAGAAAACTTCAAATGCAAAATATCCTTAGCTTGAAAACGTGTTTGTTTGAAATAAAATCATCTGAAAAGTTAGATTAAAGCGTGTTTGAAATTTCCTGATGTTTTGTCAAAGGGGGACACATATTCGCCGTTTTTACACATCTATTTAAAACAAAAGTAACTGCAACTTTAAACAATATTCATCAAACCAATTTCATTAAAGATATATAGCAGACATTTCAAAGGTGTAAAGACCTGAAATTTAGGGCAATCAGTCAAAGAATAACTTAGAAATACTTCTTTGAAAAAAATTTTTTCATTCAGGAAATTGGCCGAAAATCGTTGTCTGTCTTTCGGTATTTTGCGGTAAGTGCCGAAATTTTGTCTAAGTTTAAAAAATAATCATATTTGTTAAAATAATATAACTTACCGGCATGTTTTTTCCATTTCACCCATCTTTTGAAGTTTTTGCACCTCAAAATCATAAAACGGCGAAATTGTGTCCCCGGCGAATATGAGCGCCCCACTCTATGTACATAAGTTTTATAATAAAACCTAGCCATTTAGTTATAAAAAACATATACATGATTTTTTTTAATTTGAGGTTTCATATGACTTTAAACTAGTTCAACAATTGAAAAAATAAAGTTGATAATGTTCCCTAATTGGTATTTGGACTCAGATAGACATAACAAGAACGATGGGAAATTAAGACAAGGGATATTTCAGTAAAAAATAATGGGGAGGCCGGACAATATTTTTGTTATACCCAACCAAATTGGGTCAAAATTCTAATTTGGCATTAAAATTAGAAAGATCATATCATAGGGAACATGTGTACTTACTTTCAAGTTGATTGGACTACAACTTCATCAAAAACTTTAACTTGAAGTGGGACAGACAGAGGGACAAACAGACCCACAGACTAGAAAACATCATGTCCATTAATGGGCATAAAAATCAAGTGGTGTCCAACCCAACAATACATAGCCCTTATATCATACAAAAATTAAAATACCAGTTGTTTGCGTTGAAGATATTGACTTTGTCTGCTTGGTTTTCTTCACCGGTGAAGGATTTGTATTTTCCCTAATTTCTTTGCTTGCTGCTTTGTTAACAGGCTGAGATTTCTTTTGAGATTTAGTCTTTGTTTCCCATGTTTCCACAGTAACTGGTTTACCATTTTCCATATTATCTTCAAGAATTTCTCCTGTTACTGCATTAGTACTAAAAATAATTTTAAAGGATTCAAATGTCTCATACCATGTAATGCTTAATTACGTTATTCTTTTTTAATTTATTCTAATTCAATTCTGAATTAAGTTGGGGATTTCATAAAAAAAATGCATGACCATATTTTACATGATACTGTTTTTGTGGAGGTCTCATTGGGGGGTTCTGATCCTGGATCCCGCTTACTGTTTTGTCAGATTCCCGTATCCCACTTTCACTATGTAAGTAAGCAATTCTCATTTTTTTGTAATTTTCCGTGTCCTGCTAGACTTCATATCCCAGTTTCACGGCACAAAAATTTGACTTTCATGTGTCACGCTAACAAAAAATCGGCATACCCGCGTCACGCTTAGACCCCAATGAGACCCTCTTTTGTGTCATGAATTCATTCAACTGACATCATAATTCATTCTTTTTTTAGATTTATCATATATATACCTTTTCTTATAATGCTTATAGTATCTGGCAAACAGACATGATATAGCTGTTAATTTCTGTGTCAATTGGTCTCTTGCGTCTAGTTGTCTCATTAAAAATCATACCACTCTTCTTTTTTTATATATACTAACTTAACAATGACCACAATGAACTGTGAACATTAGGTCAAGTTCAAATTTAAAAGTAATTACATTTCTACTAACGTTTTATTGATGACCATTTCTTCTTCAAGGTCATCTGTGACATCAATTTCTATCAAATCTGTGTTTGTTTCATCTTCAGGTTCAATAATGGTTACTTCCCCTGTTATGATGCTATCATTGTATCCATTATCAACAATATAGTCATGGTAACTAGAACTTTCTGTCAGTATACCATCATCCGTCAGCTCAGATCTGGTTGATGAAGTGAAACTCTCTTCTTCACCATGTTCAGCCAATAATTCTAAGAGATTTTCCCTTAAACGATTCTTCCTCAAAATCTACAATGGAATACAATTATTGATGGAATTTTTTTTTCTTAGTCGACCTTATTAAAGCATACAAGTCTTTTAAAATATAATTAAAGCTCTCAAGCTTAAAAAGTTCTCTGTTGACAGTCTGTCCTTCTGATTTGTTTAAATATTGTTTTGCCAATTACATTTAGAAATAATCACGTTGAACTCGTTGAACTTTGATCCTACTACAATTATGAAATACACTTTTTTTAACATCCTTATTTTTTTTTTAACTTTATTTTCTATGTAGATCATGGAGATTAATAAATCACTTGTGTGGAAATATTCCCTATTAAAATTCAACCTAAAAGATGGCTTCTGCATGATTACATTACTGTAAGGCGTCAAAGCCAAAAAAAATAATAGCCTTTCAAGACATCATAATTATTTGGACCAGCCAAAATTAAGTCTCAAAGTTCAGCCGAAAATTCTCATAAAGTCCAACAGGGGTTCAAATTAACATTTGGTACTAGAAGGTCCAGGACCTTTGACACTCCAAACTGAAAGGTCCAAAACCTAAATTCCATGTCCTACTTTTTATAAAATATTTCATAACTCAGTGAGATACCAAATTAATGTGCTTTTGGTGTTAGGTTAGCTTGTTTTATTGTCAGTGCCACTGTTGCATAACATGTTTAATAATAAATTTAATTGTCTATAATGAATTTAAATAATCTTTTTTGGGGGGTATTGGGGAAGGTGACACTATGAGGGGGGTTGTCTCAAGGACTTGTGATTAATCAATAATTATGTTATATATTTTACAATAATCACATTCGCAGAACAAAACCATATATTTTGAGAATCCCACACTATATTAGTTGACAGTTCTTCCACTAATTCCACGTGTTATCCGGTAGTAGCCCACAATGCATTGTAGCTCATTGAGTCGATTGGTCAGTTTTTCAAGGTCGTATTGGCCTTGTGTTTTGGAAATTACTATGCAAATATATGTAGGACTCTAAAGTTGGATGGGGACGCTAAAATGTGATGGTCACGTTAAAGTGCGATGGCCTACGCTAAAGTACGATGGTTTGATAAGCTAAAGTGCGTTTTTCTGCAAATACATTGACATTATAAACGTTCCACACCATTATGACGAGAATGTTTGTCCAGATTAAGGATTTTTATTACACGAGAAAAGAAAGAAGAGAAGAGAAAAACAAATGATCACAATCTGGAATTTTTTGTCGTTGCTGGAATAGGTTAACTTAATTTGTGAAATTGTAGAAATATTTACTTTAATCAAAACATTTACTTTCTAATTGAATTATTCAATACAAAAAAAAATACTATACGGTTTGTTATTTCTGTTAAATAATAAATACTAGCATATTTCGATTAGACAGCAACCTAACAAACAGATGTGTAGTATCATCATATTATATGATTGTCAATAAGACAACTATCTATCTTCGACCTAATGTTATTGAAATATGCAACTTTAAGTATGACCTTTAACACGGGGCATTGTCTTATAACATAATATTTTATTAAAAAACGACTTCCACTACATTCCAGATGTACTAACAAAACTTCAGTGTAACCATTACACCTTTTGAACAACTATCGTACTTTAAATAAACATAAGAAGATGTAGAATAAACTATCCATTCAATCCCAAATGTCGTTCATGTATGCGGCTAATAATCCTACGGCTGTCAACATAATGCATTGGTCCATGCAGTTACAAGCTATATAGGGTTATACAATGACCAATGTAAAACAATTCAAAAGATAAAGACTTCGGCTTGACACATAATCAAAACAATAAACAAAAATGTAATAGAAACTCAGCAACAAACGAAAACCATTGCCTGAACCCCATTCCCGTTACACCATCGCACTTTAGCGTGTCTTACCATCGCACTTTAGCGTGATTTCTGATCGTACTTAAAAAACAAACAACCATCGCACTTTAGCGTCTGACACCATCGCACTTTAGCGTAGACCATTGTACTTTAGCGTGACCATCGCACTTTAGAGTACCATCGCACTTTAGAGTCCTACATATATTCTGACATAAAGAAACCTAGACTAGAGTTCTCGACCTGTTTAAAATCTGACAAAGTCAAAGATGAAGCTAGTAATATATATCCTTGGTCCCTTTCTGTTACATAAAAAAGGTTGATTTTAATAATGCGCAACAGTGACTAAAGCCCTCAAAATCCTAGCTTAAACCCTGCAATAGTGGAAGTATTTGGTTGGTTTGAATACTTTTTTAAAAGTGGTTTCAGCACTATGACCATGATGACATCTCAGAGGAAGGGGTCACAGAAAAATATTACACGAGACTTCCAAAGCGTCATAGTTACATGTATCTGGACTATTCAGACTATTATGGCTTTTTGTCCGCCATTAGTCATTAATGGATATCACACAGGTTCCTGTAACATTTTGACATCATAACACAAAATATCTGACGCCACAATGGAAAAGTGATTGTTGTATGACATCAATTGTTCAAGCAGCCAGGTCAGTCGGGAATAGCGATATGGTGTATTGCGATATATGAATTTTACCGGAAAGTAATGTTGTACCTATATTTAAACAAGAGGCTCTCAAGAGCCTGAATCGCTCACCTGAATTTTTTTGGTTTAATCTCTCATCAATGATTATTTTGGCTTTTCAATTTATTTAAATGTTCTTGAAATCGTCCTATTCTCTTCAAAAGCCAAAAAAAAAATCAATTTCTCCTATGTTCTATTTTAGCCATAGGAGCTATGTTTCTTGACATACAAGGAAATGAAATATAAAATTTATACTAGATACTCTGGAAACTCTGAAACTCATTTAGCCTAAGTTTGGCTGAAATTGATACAGCAGTTTCAAAGGAGAAGATTTTTTAAAGTAAGTCAACATGATGAACAAATTGTGAATTTTTTTTTTAAAGGGCAATAACTCCTTAAGGGGTCAATTGACAATTTTGGTCAAATTGACTAATTTGTAGATCTTACTTTGCTGATCATTTTTGCTGTTTACAGTTTATCTTTATCTATAATAATTTTCAAGATAATGACCAAAAACTGCAAAATTTCCTTAAAATTACCAATTAAGTGGCAGCAACCCAACAATGGTTTGTTTGATTCATCTGAAAATTTCAGGGCTGATAGATCTTGACCTAATGAACATTTTTACCCCACGTCAGATTTGCTCTAAATGCTTTCGTTTTTGAGATATAAGCCAAAAACTGCATTTGACCCCTATGTTCTATTTTAAGTAACGGTGGCCATGTTTTTTGACGGATCAAAAATCTAAGCACACACTTTGTGCAGGATAATCTAAAGAACAATCATGCTAAGTTTCATCCAAATCCATTCAGTAGTTTCAGAGGAGAAGATTTTTTAAAGTTAGCAAATATGATGAACAAATTGTGAAAAATTGCCATTAAAGGACAATAACCCCTTAAGGGGTCAATTGACAATTTTGGTCATATTAACTTATTTGTAGATCTTAATTTGCTGATCATTTTTGCTGTTTACAGTTTATCTTTATCTATAATAATATTCAAGATAATGACCAAAAACTGCAAAATTTCCTTAAAATTACCAATTAAGTGGCAGCAACCCAACAATGGTTTCTTTGATTCATCTGAAAATTTCAGGGCTGATAGATCTTGACCTAATGAACATTTTTACCCTATGTCAGATTTGCTCTAAATGCTTTCGTTTTCGAGATATAAGCCAAAAACTGCATTTGACCCCTATGTTCTATTTTAGGTAACGGCGGCCATGTTTTTTGACGGATCAAAAATCGAAGCGCACACTTTGTGCAGGATACTCTAAGGAACAATCATACTAAGTTTCATTCAAATCCATTCAGTAGTTTCAGAGGAGAAGATTTTTTAAAGTTAGCAAATATGATGAACAAATTGTGAAAAATTGCCATTAAAGGACAATAACCCCTTAAGGGGTCAATTGACAATTTTGGTCATATTAACTTATTTGTAGATCTTACTTTGCTGATCAGTTTTGCTGTTTACAGTTTATCTTTATCTATAATAATATTCAAGATAATGACCAAAAACTGCAAAATTTCCTTAAAATTACCAATTAAGTGGCAGCAACCCAACAATGGTTTTGTTTGATTCATCTGAAAATTTCAGGGCTGATAGATCTTGACCTAATGAACATTTTTACCCTATGTCAGATTTGCTCTAAATGCTTTTGTTTTCGAGATATAAGCCAAAAACTGCATTTGACCCCTATGTTCTATTTTAGGTAACGGCGGCCATGTTTTTTGACGGATCAAAAATCGAAGCGCACACTTTGTGCAGGATACTCTAAGGAACAATCATGCTAAGTTTCATTTAAATCCATTCAGTAGTTTCAGAGGAGAAGATGTTTGAAAAATTGTTAACGACGACAGACGACGACGACGACGGACGCCAAGTGATAAGAAAAGCTCACATGGCCTTTTATGCCAGGTGAGCTAAAAAGGTGACAAGCATAACGCTATTAATTATAGACCAGTTTCATTAACTGCATTATGTTGCAAAATTTTAGAACATATTTTAACAAGCAACATAAGGAAACACCTTGCAATTAATAACATATTAAATGATAGTCAGCATGGGTTTAGAAGCAAAAGGTCTTGTGAGACCCAACTTATCATCAGCATACAAGACCTTGCTAAATCGTTGGGTTATGGTAACCAAATAGATGTCATACTTTTAGATTTTTCCAAAGCTTTCGATAAAGTCCCCCATAAAAGATTAGCCCAGAAATTAGAATTTTATGGTATAAGAAATCAAAATTTAAATTGGATAAATGACTTTTTAGCTGACAGGCAACAGCAAGTACTACTAAACGGTGTAAAATCTTCAAAATTAGCAGTTGATTCTGGTGTCCCTCAGGGAACAGTTTTAGGCCCAACATTATTTTTACTCTTTATAAATGACCTACCCGAACATGTAACTTGCAATGCAAGACTTTTTGCAGATGACTGTTTATTGTATAGAAATGTAAATAATAGTTCTGATGCACAATTACTTCAAAAAGATTTGTCTAGTTTAGTAAAATGGGAAGAGGATTGGCAAATGAATTTTAATCCTGAGAAGTGTTATGTTATTCATATTTCTAAAAAAAGTAAACCTTCCACTTTTGATTATATATTGCATAATCATATTTTAGAAGCAGTAAAAGACAGTAAATATTTAGGTGTAACTATAAGCCATGATCTTGATTGGGGAACACATATAAACAATATTACTTGTAAGGCAAATAAAACCTTAGGTTTTCTTCGTAGGAACTTAAAAAACTGCACACGTAAAACCTTACGTACACATCACTTGTCCGTCCGGTCGTCGAATACTCTTCCCCTGTCTGGGATCCGTACAAAAAACAACACATCACTCAGGTTGAGCAGGTACAGCGTAAGGCAGCCAGGTTTGTCTTCAATGATTATAAAGACAGATCACCTGGAGCAGTTTCAAATTTAATAAAATCGTTGGAATGGGAAAATTTAGAATTAAGAAGGAAAAAGGCTAGATTAACTATGCTGTATAAAATAAATTGGGGGTTAGTTGAAGTTCCTAAGGACAACTTAACAATATCTGATAGACGCACTAGGGGGAAACATAAATTTAGGCAAATATCAACAAATAAAGATTTCTATAAATTTTCATTTTATCCTCGAACTATTTCGGACCAGGGCTTCCAAAACGGTCATATATTCCGGTCATTTGTATAATGTCCGGTAAAAGTCGGACTGGAACTCACTACCTGAAGCAATAGGTATGTCAGACACCCTGGAATCCTTCAAAAGTGGCATATCCACTCTAACATTTGAAGGATCCACAGCAACTTATTTTAAACTTTAAAGCCACTGTACATAATGTATAGCCTCACCGGACACAATTACGAACGATTTTTGAACTGTGATTAATATTTTTTTTATGTAGACTACTTTTCTTGAATTTTTTATACCATAGAATTTAAGATGTATGAAGGCTTTCCATTTTGCATCATATCCCACATCAATTTTTATGCACGTTGGGATACTTTAGTAAGATTTGCGTGACCTCGTTTTACGGGTCAAGAGAGCCACATATGGACGCAATTCCGAACAGCACTATATTGACATATCTAGCAGAAAAATTAAATGACAATAGTCTATATTGATAAAGCATAAATTAATCTTTATCTCAAACACATTTTCATAGGAAAATAAAAAGCACAAGTTTGTTTTTACTTCAGCAGTGGTTGCAGACGAAATGTCGGTCATGTGTAAAGGAAAGATTTCTGATTTTTTTTGTTTTTGTGTAAGTTCCTCCTTTAAAGGAGCACTAAATTCCAGTTTATCCATTTCGGTGGTGTACTTATCATTCAGCTATGATTTTTTTTATATTGGTCAACATTTCTTTCCGAGTTCTCTGGACTTTTCAATAAAATTAACATATTTTCTTTTGGCCATAAATAGGTTCACAAGAGTCTAAAAAACGTCAATTGTGGGGTTATTTGGGCATGATAAAGGGCATCACGCATATGAACAGAATCAGGAGATATTTTTCTTTCTATATATTAACAAAATAAGGCAATATGCACTTACCTTTATGTATTTTTTTTATATAACTTCCAGGTCAGATTGCCGTTCTTATAATATTTTCAGAACGATTTTGTCATCGTCATCAACATTCACCAAGTGCACATAAATTGTATTATCATGAAAACAAGGGATTTTTAATAGGGTTTTTATTTATAAAAACATTTATTGATAAATATAAACAAATATGATCTCAGAGGGCAAACATTGGAAATCGTTCGTAATTGTGTCCAGTCGTAATTGCGTCCTGTGGGGCTATATGTTATTGATAACGATTTTTCTTGTCATATTATTTTTAAATTAAGTCCATATGTACATAGCACACAAGTTCCGGGAAGTTTTACACTCCTACCTAGGAGTCTACTCCCGTATTCGGAAGAAGAAGAAGTGCACGAATACAACAGATGCTATCCAGTACAGGTTTTTCTTGTTATTTTCAGAACAATTACACACACTTGCTTAAGTTATCTAGTGTCTAGAGGATATTTATCTCATTGGCAGTTAAATGCATTTAACCTCATCTTATCATACATGTTAATGTTATAATGTTATGCCAAGTAAAATAATAAGTTTAATTCTAAAATTTCCTAGTCTAAAATTAGGTTTGTATATTTGTATGGTCAATGTCAGTTGAAAAACAAAAAAATGCCCACTTTGTTGAGTTCTTCGTCTGTCAAATCTCTATCTAGACTTTCAAGATTCTCAATCTGTCGAATTTTCTTCCTAATTTTACGAAGTTCCAACGCGGCACCTGTCCTAGCAGAAGCCATTTTCCAACCGGAAGCTAAGGAGAATCCTTCTTCTTCTTCTCTGTATTAGCTTCCTTTAAATAGGAACACCTCTAATATATATATTATTAGAGTATTTGGGGTAAATTTTGAAAGATTTTTTTCTGGTTGTATGTAGATAACTATGTACAGCACACTATGTAGGAGGTTTTCTTTCATTTATAGGTTGTTTTTATTTATATATACAGACTGTTTTATTTTGTATCTTTTTATTTTATTTTTATTATAATAAAGGAAATGTGCACCATAGCAGTATTTACATGTGAGGGTCTTATATACATGTTTTTGTTTTAAAACTTAACCATACAATATTTAAAAGTTGTACAAAAACAAAATAAGTGTCTATAGTGATAGTAGTTATATATATATATAATTCCATTTTTTATAAAAGGATAGAGTTATAGATTAATTTTCTAAAATGAGGTTACTTAATTATTTTAAAAGGATCAAGTATGTATTTTAAAAAGTAAAAATATATATCCAACATTCGAATTTTTCTGGCTTGGTCGACTTCGAGGAGCGAAGAGTCAAGAGGGACGAAATAACCGGAAATAAATAAACCAGCTGTAGGAACACCCATCACGAGAGGAACGCAGAATAACAAAGCACTTATATATGATCTTTTATGTTTATCAGTCTTTACATGTTATGTTAGAAACTAATGAGTCTTTCAGGGAAAATTTTCAAGAAGCGTGGTAATTTGAGGAACACTTAAAACACGGTTAAATCTCAAACAAAATGTAGCATTCAAATTTCAGAGTCGAAGAAACCACAAAGAAACACCTGTCATAATTTCTATTATTAATAAATTTATGGAACTACAGTCTATATTATCATATTAGTATAAAATCCAGTATGTAACACTTATTTGTAATTTTTCATTCAGTTGAAAATACAAAATATCTTGGAGTAACCTCTAGGGAGTATAATGTATGTACTTGTAAATGCCTCCGATATCTGAAGAACCCCTCGAAAGCTGCGAGGGTACAGTGGCATCCATGTACACTCCCTAACAGGATTAATGGAGATGTGTCACTAACGTATGTTTGTACGAAAATTATTTTTACAAGGACAATCAATCCCCACCCAACACAAAGGGAGTGCTAGGACACCGGGCAGTCTGTTATTATGATTGGAGGAAGCCGAAGTACTCGGAGAGAACCACTGGGCCACTCAGTGGAAACAGACAAACCAGAGAGATATCAGAAGATTAAGTTTAAACTCCGTATGGGTACCAGAGATGTGTGTGAGAGGGTGAAAATTACCCTTCTGATGTGCTGATATTTTTAGCACCCCGAGTGAGAATCGAACTCGGGACCTTCAGCACTGTAGCCATCGGTCTTAACCACTAGACCACAAACTCACATAAAATATCATCAATTTTAATACTAAAATCAACATAAGAATAAGAGTAAACCCCTTTTAATGTAATGTACATGTAGCTGTCGATCCATAGCTCTAGGTCCTTAGGTTATTTTTTTACTAATTGCGGACCATACATCTATAATCATAATATAAACACATTAAAGCTGCAGCTATACTTCCAATGACAATATATATATATCCAAACATTCATGTTAAAATTAAGAGGGTACCAACTACTGTTTTAATGCCCTTAATTGTCTAATGTCAAAGGTTCCATGAGCATATGCGACATATTTTGCTATTAATATTGATTTGCTCATAGGGTCTTTGTTTTGAAAAAAAAATATTTCTAAAATCAGTTGTTGGCATTTGTTCTTCTAATATTTTTATGGTGGTATGATACATTTTTACTAAACTCATAACAGGAGGGATATGATGAAGTCATAATCAGTTTGATTGAGGTGGAGCTTGTATATCAGTAACTGCTAGTAGTCCTACATGTATGTATCATTTTTATTTTGCTTTGTTTCTTTTGTCATTTTTTTTACCTATCAGCCTATTCCGACATGGGACTAGGACTTCTTTTAAATTGAGTTTTACTACATGTACATGCATATTGCTGTGTTTGGTTTTTTTTCTGCATTGGATAGAGGTGTAGAGGGAGGGTTGAGATATCACTAAACATGGTTAACCCCATTGCATTTGTCATGTTTGTGTGCCTGTCGAAAGTCAGGAGCCACTGGTTTTTGTAAGTCTTGAATGTTTTTTTTTTTGTATTTTAGTTCATTTTTATATTTTGGAGTTTTGTATGACGTCCATTTCACTGAACTACAAATGTAGTACACATTTTTGTTTAGGGACCAACTAAAACCTCTAACAGGTGCTTGATTGGTTGCCTTCCACTCTTTTGTGCTCTTTTTTTCAAGTTTTTTTTTTGGGACATATTTTCCATTTCCATTCTCAATTTCATTAATTCTTGATATGAAAATGCAAGGATGTGTTCTACTCCTGGATTCTCCATTTTCCTTCTTTTTTTTTTTGCCAGATATTCAGAGGAGGCAATTGCTTCGTCTACCTCATCAGTAGTTACAGCTCTGCATCAGTGCATGAGCGGTACCCCTATCCTACACTCATTGATCAGAAGAAATCTCAATATAAGCAGTGACTTTTAAAGACCAAGCATACCAAACACATAATAAACCAGAACTTTAATACTGTGGTACTGCTTGGGCTCCTTAAACAACTGAGAACATGTATTAAAAAAAAAGGTACAAAGACGTTAAGCAAGATGTGTTGGGTCATACTTTCTGGTGGCCTAAAATTGGCGTATTTATGTATAAAATATTGTTTGAAATGTGTTTTTTAAAATTTATTTACATGTTTTGTATTCGCCTTATAAAGCTATTTATTTTACAATAAAAGTGGTTTAAGATGATTTTTTTCATATTTTTCAGGACCAACAAGAGATGAAATCATACGAGAAACTAAGATAAAAAGAAAGATATCATCAGAGTTATCTTCGGCAATTAAATCTCTACAACAAGAGCATTGTAGTACAGGGGAGGCAATCCTTAGGTAAGTAAACAGTTTTGTAAAAATATCAGTTATACCAATTTTCTAAACATCTTCACATATATATTGAGCTTATTTTTAGTATGTGTCATAATAATGTGAGTCTTATATCTGGTACCACTGCATTGATTTGTGCATGAAATAACTGGGTTTGTACTTTGAACATGTTTAAAATTTTATGATAATAATTATCATACAGTTACAAAGTGTATACAGACTTTCAGTCTCAAATATCAACTCGTAAAAATGTCCGTCTTTTTTCTAAGATAGGCCATTTATCTCAATCAGTGACTTCTACTTTACAATACACTGCAATACTTTAGACATGTATTTGTCAGTATAGTTGCATTAAAATCCTTTTCCCTTACAGTTCTGATACAGCCAACCATGTGTGTAATATATTGGAAGCTGTATTCTTGCATGGATTAAAGAATTCAGTGGTAAAAAAGGTCAGTATCAGAAATCTAATTATTTCCTCTTCAATCTTACCTTTATAGACTATCTTTCCATTGCTTATTACTAAATTCACAAAATCCCACTTCCACAAAACAAAATGAACAAATGAGTGACATTGGAGAATAATTATAAATTGTTATAATTTTCATATCAGTGCAAGCTTGAAGAATGAAAATTGTTTATCCAGTTACTTTACATTCTTGTTGGGATTTACAAGTACCCAGCCACTTCCACTTTGTGATTTTGTTAGATATATTTCTATTTGTATCCATCTGATGCATTAATCCTTTTTCAACTGATTTTTATAGTTTGTTCTTATGTTGTACTGTAACACCACTGTCCCAGGTTAGGGGAGGAGGATCCGCCTAACATGTTTAATCCCACCACATTCTGTATTTATGTGCCTGTGCTACATGTAAGTCAGGAGCCCTGTAATTCAGTGCTTATCACTTGTATATATGTGTTACATATTTGTTTTTCGTTCATTTATTGTACATAAATTAGGCTGTTAGTTTTCTATTTGAATTGTTTTACATTTATCATTTTGGGGCCTTTTATAGCTGACTAAACTGTATGGGCTTTGCTCATTGTTGAAGGCTGTACAGTGACGGCTATAGTTGTTAATTTCTGTGTTATTTGGTCTCTTGTGGATAGTTGTCTCATTTGCAATCCTACCACATCTTCTTTTTATTATACATGTAACTTTACTCTTACAAATCGTGGACTTTGCCATTTCTACAAAACTGGTGACATATAAAAGAAATAACATGAAGAAGATAAGAAATGATATTTTGCATTAAGAAGATGTGGTATACTGGGTAAGTGGCAATGAGACAACCCTCCATCTAAGTCACAATGTATAAAAAGTAAACAATTATAGGTCAAAGTGCGGCTATCAACCCAGAGCCTTTCTTCATATCAAACAGCCAGCTATAAAGGGCACTAAAATGACTAGCTATATACAGTGTAAAACAATCCAAACAGGAAAACCAACAATCTAATTTATGTTTAAAAAAAATGGAGAAACACCTAAGAATTGCATGAACAAACCACAACCACTGAACAACAGGCTTCTGACTCTTAAGTTTGTATATTCTGTAGCCTATTTTTGACATTGCATATTTATAAACAATATCTTGTTCATTTTTTTCAGCTTGGTAAATATGTTGGTCTACAAAATGGAGAAAATGCAGACCAAAGCATTGTAAGTGAATATACATCCATGATATTTATGTATTGATTAAATTGTTTGAAATAGTAAAAAAAAAAACGAAAGACCAGCAATTCAATTAATACTTGACAGTCAGAACTAAGTATCTAATTTCTCAAAACTTTTTGTCACAATCAATCAGATAATTGAAATAATAATGACCATTAGGAACAACATACTTTCATATCATTTGAATCATCATATTTGCTACTAAAAATTTACAAAAAAAGATGCAGAAGGCAGCACATCTTATCCTTGTAATATTTTCAGCATTTTCAGTTTTAAAAAATGTAAAAAACAAATCTGTCTCTTTATTTTTGTAGAATTTTTGGAGTTTTGCTACAAAGTTCACACATAAAGATACTACAGCCCAGCTAACAAGACTTGGACAGATTACTACAGAAATAGGACTATGTAGGGTAAGGACTAAGGATGTACTTTTCTTTTTGAAATGTTGTTAACATGAGGTTTAATTTGGTTTTCTTTTTGAAATGTTGTTAACATGAGGTTTAATTTGGTTATCTACAATAAAAAAATTAAAACACCACTTTATAAATTTCATGCATCCAAAGCACTTTTCTGGATTTACCTTTATCAGGAATGCTCATGGTGACAATTTAAAAGCCAAGGATGTATAAGAATTCTAACAGTTGTAGAGCTATATGACCAATTAAGACCTAAATATAATAGCCTAATCCGTCTTAGGTTTTTACAATGTTACCCAATTTTTTCACTATACATAAGAATAAGATGTGGGAAGATTGCCTATGAGACAAATATCCACCAGATACCAAATCAGTAGATCGTTTACAACTACAAGTCACTTTATTGTCCTCTACTGACTAAAATATAAAAAAGAAGATGTGATATGACTGCCAATGAGACAACTCTCCACTAAAGACCAAATGACACAGAAATTAACAACTTTACGTCAGTGTAGCCTTCAACAATGAGCAAAGCCCAAACCCTATAGTCAGCTATAAGAGTTCATTACAAGGTTATGTTGACAATTATTGGTCAATTGAATATAAACTTTGATATACTATTTCATTCATATGAACGAGTGAATGTAAGATATTATATATATACAGAATGTAATTTGTAATCTTATATTAGTTGTGTTTAATAGTTTTAGATGTATTTGAAATTGCAAGATATAATGTGAAAGTATGATTATTTGTTGGGTACCAGTTATTGTGGATTAAGTGCTTCCCTGCAAGCAAGCAATTAGTACTTAACAATATATAGGTATATATAAGAAGATGCGGTAAGATTGCATATGAGATAACTCTCCACAAGAGACCAAATGACACAGAAATTAACTATATGTCCCTTACATACTTAGTTTTCATGTAGTCTGATTTTTTTCTTCATCAAAACAATATATTCAAAAAGCCTTCAAACAGATCTAGATGCAACAATGTTTTCACAAATCTAAAAAAATTGGTACCTACAAAGAAAAGTATGGTAATTCCAAAGTATGTCTGAAATTATTCAGGGCACAACAATAGTTTAATCTTATCAATTATATGTTACTGAATTAACAAATGTAAATGTTTAAACAGAAAAAGAAGCCAAACCACTTCGAGCTGGAGCTTACAAAATTAGATGAACAAAAATTACATGCTGAGTGGGATTTGGACACACCAATTATGTTGGCATCAACATATTTTTGCATTCATAATACATTGATTTATTGACAGGCATGGATACGAGTGGCATTAAATGATGGTATAATAACCAGTTATGTAGATGCCTTGATGGCGGACAAAAAAACTTTAATGTAAGTTTAATTCAGCTATGTAGATGCATTGATAGCTAACAACAAAACTTTAATGTAAGTTTAATTCAGCTATGTAGATGCATTGATAGCTAACAACAAAACTTTAATGTAAGTTTTATTCAAGGTAGAAATAAATAAACAGAATATTATACTACTGGCTTTTATGATATTCAAGCTAAAATTGTGAAACAATGTAAATCAGTGTTTGTATTAGTAATTTGGGGACAAAGGCATCTCAGCATGTTTATATCTTCAAAAGTTAAGGACCTTTTTTTTCAAAACTATATGTACCCAATATATTTCATTAATTTTTACTGAGTAAATATAATTTCTGCCATTTAGTTTTGCATTTTTGAACTAAAAAAATACATTGATATTAGAAAATTTTCAAGAAAGAGAACTCTGGTTTCCATTTTGTTAATAATAACTCCATATGTTTTCAACTTGTATATAAGGCTTTGGTTTTCAATTAGCTTGGTGCCCAGACTCAGGACTATAGATTTAGAAACTTTAAAGATTATGATTTATACTACTCTATCGTGTATGAACAGTCTTCCAAAAGTTAAATTTTTCAAGTCCTCTTTTAGATACAGTAATATATGAGATGTTCCCAGGTTTAGAACATCTACTTATGGTAAACAATCATTTTACTATGCTGCAGCTACACTGTTAAACAATTTCCTGGATCATTTCAGGACCGAAAACATGTTTTCTCAATTTGAAAACTTGATGAAGTCTTGAAATAGTTGGATATGTGGCTGTTCTGCATATATTTGAATTACATGTGTTTGATGTTAGCACTGCATTTTAGTTAATTTATTATTTTCATAGGTATACTGCTTTCCTAATATGTTTATTTTTTCTAAATTTGAAGATAATATGAATTGCTTTGCTATCTAGTGCTTTTTTTTAAAAATCATCAATTTTGATCACCACTGTTCTATTGTTAGGTGACCCAGAGAAGTCCTTGCTATTTGAGCTACTGCTTACTTATGTCATCCAGTTCTATTTATAAAAAAAATTGCAATAGTTTGAAATAAATCTTTTATTTTGGTTGTTGCATGACTTTATTGAGTTGTATGATTTTATGTGCACAATCCTTTTTTTTTAAATACCTATATGGTAAAAATTTCTGCACAGCTAATTTTCTATGTTTGATACTATGCTGAATCAAAATAATATGTCTTCGTCTATGTCTCATTTATAGTATTATTTATGTTTTGTTGAGTAAATTAAAATCAAAAAGAAATATGTATAAATACATTTATAATGATTAAATTAAATTACAATTAAATCTGAGAAAAAAAATAAACAATTATTTTCTGCAGGTTGCCGGGTTTGTTGTCTCTTTGAAACATTCAATTCCCCATTTCTTTTTTAAATTTTAAGTTTGTTTTGTTTAAAGTTGTTGATCATGTTGATTATCAATTTATTTTACTTTTTGTTTGTTACATCTTTAATGTATGTTTAATATAATTTCTGGAAACTAATGCATACTCTCTGTTTTTTATTAAAAAAAGAATTTATTTACTTTAAGCTTCTTAAAACAATACTGAGGTTGTGAGTTCAAACCCCACGGGTGCACTTGACTACAATCTTAATTGACTAGGATTGTCAGTTTGCCTATCAAAGGGTGGTGGTTTTCTCTGGGCACTCTGGCTTCCTACACCAATATAAACTGGCCGCCACGAAATAGCCTAAATGTGGTGCTTAAAAGTGGCGTTAACACATCAAAAATCAATCAATCAATCTTAAAACAATATCATTTTATAAAAAGTGTATCTTATTTAATGCCTGGTACCAATTATTCATTTCCAATTTAATGTCTTTTTAAGAAAAATTTAATATATAGGCACCTATATCTAAATAAATGTTTGATATTATTTCTAGTTATACTGTTGAAAGGCCTTTCCTCTGTTTTGATTTAACGCCTATGATGAGTCTTTGGTAAATTAAACACACATCTGATAATATTAACAAATAGCCTGGTAGTATCTTTGATGATATTAATCAAGTACATACACAATCATAATGCAAAATTAATTTTCGAAGGTTTCCTGTGCTAAATTCTATTCATGTATAAAAGCAGCATTGAAAAATATGATTGGACTCGTTAATAATGTGCAACTGGTATGCATATATAAAGAAATGTAATCTCATAAAATATCTTATTATATTTTTCAGGTATTTTTATCATGGACTAGCTTATTTAAATGATTTTGATCAGCAAGAAATTTTTAAATCTCTTTTAAAAGGTAAGAAAAATCGAAAGCAGGAGCAGTATTTTACAAATTCACATAAGAATTGAAACAAAAGAGCAGTATATATTTTAAATGTTCACATAAGATTTAGACAATATTTATCTTCTAAATAAAATATATGTTACTTGCTCTTGAGAGCAAAAAGAAATGTATATATAACAGGCTATTATTTGAACTTGGAATTATTTTTAATTATGGAATTTGCTTGATTTCTTGTTATTGATTTTTTTAATAAATTCCATGTTTATTCTGTACTGAAATGTTCTGTGCTGCGCACAACAGTTTCTATTACAAAGAAAATAGTATATTTTCAATAGAATGTACTGTGCCGCGCACAACACTATCTAACCAAAATACATTATATGGAAAGTGTTATTAACCGCTCAAAAGATTATAATACCAAATAAACATGGAATTTATCAAAAAATTTAAACACAAGAAATTATGCAAATTCCATAATTAAAAATAATTCCAAGTTCAAATAAGGCCAATTAAAATTAATTGCTAGATTTTCATCCCCGCCCGCCCCTCTGAAATCGTCCCGCCCCGATTTTTTTTATTTAACAAAAATACGATTTGCGGATTTTATCATGTCCATTACTGGGAACCATCGATAATTTCGTTTCATTCAACACTTCCTGTTTCAAATTTCGTTTTTAGTGGAAGAAGACGTCAAGTCTTCTGAAGACTTAAGGGGCCGACCACTGGCTTTGAGTCTCCGTATGCCGTATTCATTTCGTGTATTACAATTTCAAAACAACTTAGATTCCTGACACCGATTTTTACACATGATTGGGCATCTGAATCATTTTAATTTGTAAATTATGATTGTAAAACAATCACTATCGTAAATATGACCCTTTTATTTATGTAAATTATTAGATTTCATCTTATCCAGATGAACGTAATTTGTTTACTTGTAACAGGATGTTTTAACTGTAGATATTTGTATTACGCATGCGTGAATTTGGTATCGGTACAACTCGCCCTGTTTACAAGTTCGCCCTTGAAGTTACGAATTTGCAATCCTGCAGACAAGAAGATTTTATTTTTATATAAATAAAAAGGATATATAAAGTGTTATCTTTATTCATGGGTTTCCTTTGTCATGTGAATTAGATGCCCTTCGTAACATACATGTGAACCTCCCGTTTAGGAGAAAAAACTCCCGTGTATGAAATTTTTCAGACGCCATATTTGATCATTTCTTACTACTGTACGGGTGTAATTGACACCTGTGTTAAATTTTACCTGAACATCAAAGAAGATGTATAATTATATGGCTTCACTTGACAGCTTGGGTGTCAAACATACTGGTAATCAACGATGTTTACCTCCGGCTTACTGCCGTTGTGTTATCAAAACGATGTGTATTGGGAATATTGAAATACTTTTTTGTTACTTCCCTTTGTTTTATCCTGTTTTCAGTTATTTTGCTTTTAAAAATGTAAATGGTAAAAAGACTATAAATGATTAATATTTTAATCAAATAATCATAAAAGGATGTTGATTAAATGAATTTAAATGATTTTGGACAAATAAAAAAATTAAAATTTATAAATTATTTTATTAATTTAGACCTCCTTTCAAGGATTAAATTGAAGTTTATATATTAAATTTGTTTATAACTGGTTGGAAGTCAACATACAATATGTGCAACTAGGCTAATAGTCTAGCTTCTGCTAGCTTCACGTATAATTTTTCTACCGATTTAATATATAACTAGAATTATGCAAACAGACTTAAGGAAAAGGCATGTAAGTCATGTAAGTTCATACAAATATGACACTTTTTCTAGACAATCCAGATCTTGCAAAATACATCGCTAAAAATTGTAACCTTTAATTTTGTTGTTGTGCAGTAAAAACCCATATGGGAACTTTCAAAAGTTGGCAGGTATGTAACAAGTCTTACTATTTTTATGCTCCATTTATGGGCAATATGTTTTCTAGTCTGTCCGTCCGTCCTGCTTCTGGTTATAAAGTTTATGGTCGAGGTAGTTTTTGATGAAGTTGAAATCCAATCAACTTGAAACTTAGTACACATGTGTTCCTCTTGATATGATCTTCTTAATTACTGCCAAATTAAAGATTTTACCTAATTTTCATAGTCAACTGAACATAGAAAATGATTGTACGGATGGGAAATCCATGTACTTATGACCTTTTCTTGTTTGAAGAAAAAAAATACATTTTAACGATAATGGAACAAAGCAGCCTGGGTAAGTGGGGCTGCTTTTATGGTAATTCAAGTTACATTTTATTCACCTTCTTCCACTTCAGAGCTATCAGCTCTTTGATTGTATTTCTCCGAGTAATCTAAAAACGATATGATTGAGTCGACATATTCTGCTGCTCTATAATGACAACATCTACCGAGAATAGAGATTGGTAACGAGAAGGGCATGAAATATTCGAGTAATGAGTAAAACGCCTTGTCATTTAACGCAAATTGCGGTAGTCACAAGTGAATCGAAAACCGTGTTTTTTCTGTATTTATACAATGACTATGTGTCAGGAAATTTGGACTGTAAATGATATCCAAAGTGCAAGAATCGTAGAATAAATTGGTACAAAAAAACATGACTGGATTAAAGAAATTTGACACAAGCACGAATTTGTTTGATTTATGACCGTATATTGAGAGAAAAAAGTTGACAAACACGCATTTTAATTCCCTTATATTTACCCATGGCTGTTGTTTTTGTTGACAAACAACAAACACCCTCTGTAACTGTCCCAATACCCTCAATTTAGTCATTAAAAAAACTACTTTTTGGTTAAGTTCATGTTTTACATCACATAATTACTCTCCACACTGAGTTTACATTTTATTTTGTATTCATAATACTTGTGTTGCATACAATTGTACCAATACATTTTAATGACTTTATGCGGACTACAAACCATTGCTTAGAAAGCAAAATAAATTTGGTGTAGGTCTAGTCCAACTGAAAAGAGCATTTCTCTTCCCTTTGATGTATACTATAAATAGGTTTCTAAAGCGGCAATTACATGTATAACAGTGGTTGCCAATCAGGGATTTTTATTTAAGAGTTTAAAAAATAGTGTCAGATTCCTTATACAACATTTATATACATTATACAAGATTGTTTTCCACTAGCATATACCCCGTGGTATGAAGAACTTGTGACAAGGGTTTCATATGAAATAAAATTTTAAAAATAAAATCCTCCCACCCGCCCCATGTTTTTCAAAAATTTGGATGAAAATCTACTAATTAATTTTAGTTGGCCTAATAGCCTGTTATATAGTATAGTACATGTATATGTTAATGTCAGAGACAGAAATCAAGAAAAAAACATTCAACAGTTTTCTTAAGGTAAACACTAAGTATATTTCTTTACAATATCTCAAGTCCTAAATTACTTTGAGTATAAAAAAAGTTAATGTTTAATTAAATATAATCAAATGGTATTTTTCTTAGTCCTTATCATATGAAAAAGATAAATAACTGCTATAAATTTATGTTTTTATTTTATAGGTTTAATGACAATAGAATTTAAGTTATCTTACAACTCCAGAGTTTTAAATTCCTGGACTAACACGCCATTGATAGTAGCTGGAATCTTAGAAGTCGATGATACACCATTACCTGTTGTACAGTCATCTGGTAAGTACTGGAACCAGTGTGTTACTGTTACACTCAACTGACATAGGAGTAACAATGTGCTACCTTGTACAGTAATCTAGTAATTATTGGAACCAGTGTGTTACTGTTATCCTAAACTGACAAAAGTAGAAACAATGTGCTACCTTGTGCAGTCATCTTGTAAGTACTGGAACCAGTGTGTCACTGTTACCCCAAACTGATGAAAGGAGTAACAATAGAATAGACTACATTTTACAGTCCTCTGATAAGTACTGGTAACAGTGTGTTACTGTTACCCTGAACTGATGAAAGTCAAGCACAATATAAATGTGGTACATGAAGGGCTTAATAGATTACCTTCTATAAATATAAATGCAAAATGAATTTATTATGACCATGCCATCAGTAAAATACATACCATTACTGTTTTAGGGAAGCATCTAGAAGAGAAACCAGTTTTGAGGACCAAGAAATCAGAAGACACCAGTGTTAAAGTCATTCATTCACATCGAAAATCTGGACATGTACATGAACCCAAGACTCCACCTAATACACCATTCAATGCAGGAAATTTTGCCCAAGGTTTTACAAGACAAGATGTAGAAAATTTAAAACACTACACACAGAGTTCATCGCCTCCAGACACGGAATACTCGAGTTCAAGTCATATTTCTCGTCCTGATCCAGTAAAATACAACTTAAATCCAGCAGTTTACGTTGACCATGATAACAAGGAAGATGTTATGTTTACCCTAAATGAAGAAGAGGATCAAACTCAGGATTCATTTATAGCAGACGATATCGAATCTGTGATAAAACGCTCAAATGAATTAGAACATAGGAGACATAGTCCAGTAAATGTAAACAACATTGACTCTACGATAAAACATTCAGATGAATTAGAACATATGAAGATTAGCCCTGAAAATGTTGATGACTCAAAGACTTTTAATGGTTTTGACAATAACAAGGCTCCTGAAAGAGGTTCTCTGTCAACATCAAATTCTCCGGTTAATTTTAGTTTAGAAAACGGTGATGAAATACCTTATAGGGAAAGAGCAAATGCACAATCTGAAAGTTTTTTAAATATTGAACAAAATTATTTTAAAAGTAATGACAGTGATTTAGCAAACAATATCGACACAGTTGATGGGTTTGCGGTAGAACATAGCCGTGAAGATCAAAATGCTAGGATCTTAGCAGATATACTTGGTGACAAAAGTAATTTAAATCAAGAACCTCAATCTAGTCCTGACCAATCAGATTCGGGCATTGCAGACAGTCCATCTTCCATTTCAGCATCAGCAACAACCAGTCCTGTGTCTTCTGGTGTAAAAATTAGAGGCAAAAAACATAATTTAAAACCTGATTTTTGTGCATCAAAACATGAATCTGCTCCTGAAATGTCACCAGCTGTTGCAAATTCAATTGAAACTTCAAAAATGAAATTTTCAAAACACAGGTATTCCTTGCCAATTATAAAACCTCTTCGTAATAGCCCTCAGAGTTCTACCTCACCATTTAGAACAATAGAGGAAAGTCAAACTTCTACCAGACCTAGATCAGAGAGTGATAAAGCAGATGACGTAGGATTAACGTCGCCCTCTAGTGTTGGTAATAGTTTAGGGGCTGCAAGTGGATGGTCCTCGTCGTTTCAGTTGGAAGCAGCAGACACCATAGAGCCTTTACCTGAGTCTAGAAACATTCCAAACAGACCAAAAGGTAGGCAGGAGGGTATCTATTTTTACAATATCTAAACTATCTTTGGTATAAAATAGCGGTCTGTAAAAGTTTACTCAATGACTAACAATTAGCTTTAGTATCAAACAATGTAGTGATATTAAATGAGACTCATACATGCAGCAAATGATTTAACTGAACTGAGACTAGTTACTTACTCCCAGTTAACAGGACAAGTTTGTATACAACGAAAGATTACCATAGGACCTTCAGCCATCAGCAAACACATACCATAAAGAAAACTAGAGAAAAGCCTCAATGTAACAAAATATCAAACAATTTAAAAGTGTACACTCTTGCTCATTTGTTAATTTAGATTATGTTCAATCAGCTTGCTGTCTTTTGATTTTGCAATTGTGACCGCAAAAAAGGGCTTGTTACATCACATTAAAAGAACATATCTTTTGCAGATTATAATAGCCTCATATCTTAAAAAAACAACAATAGAGAAATATAGAGTCTACCACTGTATCCCCTGAAATAATTTATTTGACCACTGTCGACTTCAGATATTTAAAATGCTACACAAGCCTGATCTAAATTTTTAAAGTTCTAATTGTCTGTAGTGCATATATATCTTATCAAACATGTCATGCATGCTGCAATGGTAGAATCTATCTATTATAAAGTACTTTCCAGACATAGCTTTACATTTCAATATAGAATGAATAACTTCACTAAACAAATTGTATTGATTGCTTTATAGTACTCATAAAACTTGTCATTGATAGCTGAAAGTTTTGGATCTCTGCTGAAAAATTACACACCTTCGAGTTCTGTTACCTCCCCTTCTTTGGAAGATGTCCTACAAGATTTACCGGAGTCATCAGACATGTCGCCACCTCCTCAGCACATCAACAGGATATATGAGTTGGAGGTAAGACAATTGCAATATACAAAATGTAGTTCTTTTTGAGTTAATTTGACTTTTATATGCCCCAGCCGCAATGCTAAGAGGCCATTAAAAGGTTTTCCCCTGTCTTACTGTCTATACATCTCTAAATCTCCAAAATTGGTTCATGTTCTCCAACTTTAGTTTGCCTCAACCAAATGTTTTAAAACTTATAAACCATGCCTATAACCACCAAAAACAAATCAAGTTTAAATATGAGTTATGTTTCTCTCACTGTTCTGGAGTTATGTCCCTTTATAAATGAAACATTTGCTGAAATTTTCCCTATATTCACATGATCTGTACATCTTTAATTATTTTCATGTTTGTGTTTATATGGAAATGATGCCTACCTTCAAATAGGTAGTGTTAATAAAAAACAGTAAACCATTAAAAACTTAAGTGTTGATATATATACAGATAGACTGAAGATTTGAGTTCAGTAAGCAATCCTTGCAGTTTGTTTTCACAATTAAAAATGGATTATCAAGTTTATTTTGATAAAAAATATTGAAAAGTTTAATGAATATTTGAACCTGCTTTGTACTATATACACAAACAAACTGTCAGATTTTATACCTTATTATTACTGAAGAATGATAATTAACATCAAAAGTCTTCTGGAAAATTTGCTGAATTTTGTATGATACGTATTGCATATTCTAAAACCTGTATTATAATAAACTTTTAGTAGTTGAATTTTTATTCCAGTGTTCAATATTAGTCTAAACCAGCTTATTAAAGCAAGCTATTTATAAACCTGTTTTTTTAAAAGATTTTTTAAAATTTTTTAAAAAAAATTTTTTTTTTTTGGGGAATTTTTTTCCCCCAAATTTTTTCCCCCCTTTTTGGAAAAAAAAAAAAAAAAGGGGGGCTTTTCCACCTTTCAAAAAAAAAATTTAAAAAAAAAATTGAAAAATAAAATTTTTTTTTGGGAAAAGGTTTTTTTTTGGGGGGGGGTTTTTTAAAGGTTTTGGGGTTTTTTTAAAAACCTTTTTTTAAAAAAAAGGGAAAAAAACCCCCAAAAATTTAAAAAAAAAAAAAATTTTTTTTTAAACCAAAAAAAAAAAAAAAAAAAAAAATTTTTTAAAAAAAATTTTTTTTTTCCCCTTTGGGGACCCCCAAAAAAAGTTTTTCCCTTTTTTAAAAAATTTTTTTAAATTTTTTTTAAAAAAAAAAAGGGGGGGGGGCCCCCCAAAGGGGAAAAAAAACCCCAAAAATTTTTAAATTTTTTTTTTTTAAAAAAAAAGGGGGTTTTTTTAAAAAAAAAACCCCTTTTTTTTTTTAAAAAAAATTTTTTTAAAAAAAAAAAAAATTTTTTTTTTTTCCCCTTTTTTTTTGGGGTTTTAAAAAAAAAGGTTTAACTTTAAAATTTTTGGAAAAAAAAAACCCGGTTTTTTTCCCTTTTTAAAAAAAAAATTTTAATTTTTTTTTTCCGGAAAAAAAAAAACCCAAAAAAAAAATTTTTTTTTTTCCCCCCCAAAAAAAAAATTTTAAAAGGTTTTCCCCAAAAAAAAATTTTTTAAAAGGGTTTAAAAAAGTTTTGGTTTTTTGGGGTTTTAAAAGGGGTTTTTTTTTAAAAAAAAAAAAAAGGTTTTTAAAAATTTTTTTTTAAAAAATTTTTTTTTTTTAAAAAACCCCCAAAAAAAGGGTTTTTTTCCCTTTTGGGGAAAAGGGGGCCCCCCTTTTTGGGTTTTTTTTCGGTTTTTCCAAAAATTTTTTCCCCCCTTTTTTTTTTAAAAAAACCTTTTTTTTTCCAAAAAATTTAAAAAAAATTTTAAAACCTTTTTTTGGAAATTTTTTAAAGGGTTTTGGGAAAAAAAATTTAAAAAAAAAAAAAAAGGGAATTTTTTTTTTCCCAAAATTTTTTTTGGGGGGGAAAAAAAAATTTTTTTTTTTTCCCCCCCCGGGGGCCCCCTTTTTTAAAAAAAAAAAAAAAAAAAAAAAAAAAAAAAAAAACCAAAAAAAAAAAAAAAAAAAAAAAAAAAAAAAAAAAAAAAAAAAAAAAAAAAAAAAAAAAAAAAAAAAAAAAAAAAAAAAAAAAAAAAAAAAAAAAAAAAAAAAAAAAAAAAAAAGGGGTTTAAAAAAAGTTTTTTTTTTTTTTTTGGGCAAAAAACCCGGGTTTTTTCCCCGGTTTTTTTAAAAAAATTTTGGGGTTTTTTTTGGGGAAAAAAAAAAAAAAATTTTTTCCCCAAAAATTCCGGGTTTTTTTAAAAAACCCAAAAAAAGGTTTAATTTTTTTTTTAAACCCCCTTTTTTTTTTAACCCCCAAAATTTTAGTTTTTTTTAAATTTTTTTTGGGGGGGGAAAAAAAAAAAAAATTTTTTTTTTTGAAGTTTTTTCCCGGGGAAAAAAAACCCCAAAAACCCCTTTAAAAAAAAAAGGGGAAAATTTTTTTTGGTTTCCCAAAAAAGTTTAAAAAAAAATTAAAAAAAATTTTCCAAAAAAACCCCTTTTTTTTTTTTTTTTTTTTTTGGGGGGGGAAAAAAGGAAATTTTTTTTTTTCCCAAAAAAAAATTTAAAGGGAAAAAAAAAAAAAAAAATTTTCCAAAAAAAAAAAAAAAAAAGGGGGAAAAAAATTTGGGTTTTCCCTTTTTTTTTCCCCTTTTTTTTAAAACCCTTTAAAAACCCTTTTTTAAAAAAAAGGGGGGAAAAAAAATTTAAAAAAAAAAAATTTTTTTTTTTTTCCCCCCAAAACCCCCCCCCCCCGGGGCCCAAAAAAAAAAATTTTTTTTTTGGTTAAAAAAAAAAAAAAGGAAATTTTCCCTTTTAAATTTTTAAAAAACCCCCAAAAATTTTTTTTTTTTTTCCCCCCCTTTTTTTTTTTAAAAAAATTTTGGTTTAAAAAAATTTTAAAAGGAAAACCCGGGGAAAAAAACCCCTTTTTTTTTTTAAAAAAAAAAACCCCTTTTTTCCCAAAAAAACCCCTTTTTTTTTTTTTTTTTTTTTTGGGGGAAAAAAACCCCCCAAAAAAAAAAAATTTTTTTAAAAAAAATTTTTTTTAATTTAAAAAAATTTTTTTCCCCCCAAAAAACCCCCAAAAAAAAAAAGGGAAAAAAAAAAAAAATTTTTTTTTTTTTAAAAACCAAATTTTTTAAAATTTTCCAAAAAAAGGAAAAAAAATTTTTTTTTCCCCCCTTTTAAAAAAAGGGGAAAAATTTGGGGTTTTTTTTTTAAAAAATTTTTTTTTGGGGGTTTTTCCCAAAAAAAATTTAGTTTTAAATTAAAAAAAATTTTTAAAAAAAGGGAAAAAAAAAAAAAATTTGGGAAAAACCCCCCCCTTTTTTAAAAATTTTTTTTAAAAAAAAAAATTTTTTTTTTTTTTAAAAATTTTCCCCCGGGGGAAATTTTTAGTTTTTAAAAAAGGGGGTTTTGGGTTTAAAACCCCCCAAAAATTCCCCCCCAAAAAAAATTTTTTAAAAAAAAAAAGGGAATTACCCCCTTTTCCCCCCTTTTCCAAATTGGGCCTTAAAAAAAAAAAAATTTTTTTTTTTCCCTTAAACAAAAATTAAAAAAAAAAGGGGAAAAAAAAAAAAAAAATTTTTTTGGGGAAAAAAGGTTTCCCCCTTTTTTTTTCCCCCAAAAAAAAATTTTTTTTTTAAAAAAAATTTTGCCCCTTTTAAAAAACCCCCGGGGGGGTTTTAAAAAAAAACCCCCCCCAAAAAATTTTTAAAAAAAAAAAAAAAAAAATTTTTTCCAACTTTTTTTTAAAAAAAAGGGGGTTTTTCCCCCCCTTTTTTTTTGGGGTTTTAAAAAATTTTTAAAACCCCCCCGGGTTTTTGTTTTTTCCGGTTTTTTTTTTGGGGGTTTTAAAAAAAAATTTTTTTTTTTTTTTAAAAAAAAAAAATTTTAGAAAAAAAAAATTTTTTCCCCCTTTTTTAAATTAAAATTTTTAAAAAAGGGGGTTTAAAAAAAACCCTTAAAATTTTTCCTTTAATTCCGGTTTTAATTTTTTTAAAAACCCCTTTTTTAAACCCCTTTTTTTAAAGGGAAAAAAAATTTTAAAAACATTTTTTTAAACCCTTTTTTTTTAAAAAACCTTGGTTCACAAAAAAAAAAACCCCAAAAAAAATTTTTTTTAAAAAAAATTTTTCCAAAAAAAAAAAAAATTTACCCCCCAAAAAAAAAATTTTTTTTTTTTTTTTTTTTGGGGGATTTTTCCCTTCTTTAAAAAAAATTTTTTTAAAAACCCCCCCCCTTTTTTTTTTTTTGCCTTTTTTAAAAATTTTTAGAAAAAATTTTTTTTTAAAAATTTTTTGGGAAAAAAAAAAGGGTTTAAAAAAAACCCGGGTTTTTTTTTTTTTTTAAAATTTTTTTTTAAAAAAAAAAAAAAATTTTTTTTTCCCCCAAAAAGGGAAAAAAAATTTTTAAACTTAAAATTTTTTTAAAATTTTTTCCCCTTTTTGTTAAAAAAAAGGGTTTAGCCCCCGGTTTTTTTTTTTAATTCCCCCCCCCTTTTTTTAAAAAATTTTTTTTTTTTTTTTTTTTTTTAAAAATTTTTTCCCTTTTTTGGGCCCAAAAAAAGGGTTAAAAAACCCCAAAAAAGGGGGTTTTTTTTTAAAATTCATTTTAAAAAAAAAAATTTTTTTTAAAAATTTAAGGGTTTTTTTTTTTTTTTTCCCCCTTTGGTTTTTTGGGGGAAACTTTTAAAAGGGGTTTTTTAAATTTTTTTTTTTTTAAAAAATTTTTTTGGGGAAAAAATTTTATTTTTTTTTTTTTAAATTTTTTGGGGAAAAAATTTTTTTTTTAAAAAATTTTTGGGTTTTTTAATTTTTAAGGTTAAAAAAAAATTTTTTTTTTTTTTAAAAAAAAAATTTTTTTAAAAAAAAAATTTTTTTTAAAATTTTTTTTGGGTTTTTTAAAAAAAAAAAAAAAAATTTTTTTAAAAAAAAAAAAAATTTTTTTTTTTTTTTTTTAAAAAAAAAATTTTTTTTTTTTGAAAAAAAAAATTTTTTTAAAAGGGGTTTTTTAAAAACCCCTTTTTTTAAAAATTTTTCCCTTTTTTAAATTTTTTTTGAAAAAAAAAATTTGGGTTTTTATTTTTAAAAAATTTGAAAAAAAAAAAAAAATTTTTTTAAAAAAAAAAAAAAAATTTTTTTAATTTTTAAAAAATTTTTTTTTAAAAATTTAAAAATTTTTTTTTTTTAAAAAATTTTTTTTTAAAAATTTTAAAAAAATTTTTTTTAAAAAGGGTTTTTTTTAAAAAAATTTTTTTGGTTTTTTTTTTTAAATTACAAAAAAAAAATTTTCCCCCCAAAAAAATTTTTTTTTTTTTTTAAAAAAAAAAAATTTTTTAAATTTGGGGGGGAAAAATTTTAAAAAAAACCTTTTTTTTTAAAAATTTTTTTCCCTTTTTTAAAAAAAAAAATTTTTTTTTTTTTTTAAAAAAACCCTTTTTTCCCCCGGTTTTTAAAAAAGGGGGGTTTGGAAAAACCCCCCCCCTTTTTCCCCAAAAAAAAAATTTTTTAAAAAAATTTTTTTTTTTAAAAAAAAATTTTCCTTTTTTTTAAAAGGGGGTTTTTTAAAAATTTTTTTTTTTTTTTTCCCATTTTTTTAAAGGGGAAAAAAAAAAAATTTTTTCCCCCCCCCTTTTTTTTTTTGGGGGAATTTAAAAAAATTTAAATTTTTAAAAAAAAAAAAATTCCCAATTCGAAAAAAAATAGTTTTTAAAAAAAAAAAAAATTTTTTGGGCAAAAAATTTTTTTTTCCTTTTTTTCCCCCGGGGGCCCCCCTTTTTTAAAAAAAAAAAAAAACCCCCCCAAAAAAAAAATTTTTTAAAACGGGTTTAAAAAAAAATTTTTTTTACCTTCTTTTTTTTAAAAAAAATTTTTTTAAAGGGAAAAAAAAAACCCCCAAAATTTTTTTTTTAAAGGCCATGTTTTTCCCTTTTAACCAAAAAAAATTTTGAAAAAAAAAGGGGAAAAAAGGGGAAAAAAAAAAGGGGGAAAAAAAAATTTTTTAAAAAAATTTCCAGGTTTTTTTTTTTTTTTAAAAAAAAAAAAAAAACCGGGAAAAAAAATTTTTTTTTAAATTTTTTTTTAAAAAAATTTTTAAATTTTTTTAAAAAATTAAATTTTTTTTTAAAAATTTCCCCAATTTTAAATAAAAAATTTTTTTTTTTTTTGGGGGAAAGGGTTTTTTGGGGTTTTTTTTTTTTAAAAATTTTTTTTTACCCCTTTTTAAAAAAAAGGGTTTTTTTTTTTTTAAAAAAAAAAAAAAAACCTTTTTTTTTTTTTTTTTGGGGGGTTTTTTTTTTGGTTTTTAAATTTTTTTCCAAAAAAAAATTTTTTTTTAAAAAAAGGGGAAAAACCCAAAAAATTTTTTTTAAAAAAAAATTTTAAAATTTTAAAAAAAATTTTTTAAAAAATTTTTAAATTTAAAAAAAAAAATTTTTTTTTTTTCCCCCCCCCCCCTTTTTTTTTCCTTTTTAAAAAAATTTTAATTTAAAGGCCAAAGGGGGGGGGGTTTTTTAAAAAAAAAAAATTTTTTTTTTTGGGGGTTTAAAATGTTTTTTTTGGGACCCCAGGGGGGTTTTTAAAAATGTTTAATTTTTGTGCAAAATTCCTTTTTTGGTTTTTTAAAAAAAAAATTTTTTTTTTTTTTTTTTTTCCGGGGTTTTTCCTTTTTTAAAAAAAGGGGTTTTTAATTTTTAAAAAAATTTTCCTTTTTTTTTTTTTAAAAATTATTTTTTAAAAAAATTTTTCCCTTTTTTTTTTTTTTAAAAAAAATTTTTAAATTTTTTTTTGGGGGTTTTTTTTAAAAAAAAAATTTTTTTTAAAAAAAATTTTTTTTTTGGTTTTTTCCCCAAAAAATTTTTTAAAAAAAAAATTTTTTAAAATTTTTTTTAAAAAAGGGAAATTTTTTTGGGTTTTTTGGTTTTTTTTTTTTAAAAAGAAAAAAATTTTTTTAAATTTTTAAAAAAAAAATTTTTAAAAAATTTTTTTTCTTTGTTTTCTTTTTTTTTTTTAAAAAAAAAAAGTTTTTTAAATTTAAAAAAAATTTTTTTTGGGGGTTTTTTTTTTCCAAAAATTTTTTTTGGGAAAATTTTTGTTTTCCCAAAAAAAATTTTTTTTTTTGGGGGGGTTTTTTTTAAGGTTAAAAATTTCAAAAAAAAATTTTTAAAAAAAAAAAATTTTTTTAAAAAAAATTTTTTTTTAAAAAAAAATTTTTTAATTTTTTTTTAAAAAAAAAATTTTTTCCCCCCAAAAAAATTTTTTTTGGGGGGGGGGAAAATTTAAAAAGGTTTTTTCCCTTTTTTTTTAAAAAACCCAAAAAATTTTTTTTTTTTTTTTTTTAAAAAATTTTTTTTTTTTGGGGAAAAAATTTTTTTTAAAAAACAAAAAAAATTTTTTTTAAAAAAGGGGGTTTAAAACCCCTTAGGGCCAAAATTTTTAAAAAAAATTTTTTTTTTTAAAGGGTTTTTTTTTTTAAAAAAAAAACCCTTTTTTTTTAAAAAAAAATTTTTTTTAAAATTAAAAAATTTTTTTTTAAAAAAAAATTTTTTTAAAAAAAAAAAAAATTTCCCTTAAATTTTTGGGTTTTTTTGTTTTTTTAAAATTGAAAAAAAAGGGAAAAACCCAAAATTTTTTTGGGGGGGGGGAAAAATTTGGGGTTTTTTTTTTTTTTTT
>CM034359.1:72634417-72681917 GCA_019925275.1 Mytilus edulis | reverse complement strand
TAAATTTTTTACCCTTTTTTTAAAAAAAAAAAGGGTTTTTTTAAAAAGGTTTTTTAAATTAAAACAAAAAAAAAAAAATTAAAAACCTTTTTTTTAAAATTTTTTTTTTTGTTTTAACCTTTTTTTTGAAAAAGGGGGGGGGTTTTTTTCCCCTTTTTTTTTTTTTAAAAAAAAAACCCCCTTTTGTTAAAAAAAAAAAATTTTTAAAAAATTTTTAAAAAAAAAAACCCCCCCAAAAAGGTTTTTTTTCCAAAAAAAAAAAAAAATTTTTTTTTTTTTTTTTTTTTAAAAAAAAAAAGGGGCCCCAAAAAAAAAAAAAGGGGGAAAAAAAAAAATTTTTTTTTAAAAATCTTTTTTAAAATTTTGGGGGTTTTTTTTTTTAAAAATTTTTTTTTAAAAAAAGGAAAATTTTTGGGGGAAAATTTTTTTTGGGGGGTTTTTAAATAAAAAAAAATTTTTAAAAAATTTTAAATTTTTTTTTTAAAAAAATTTAAAAATTTTTTTCCCTTTTTTCCAAAATTTTTTTTTTTGGGGGGTTTTTCCCCGGGGTTTTTAAAAAAATTTTTCCTTTTTTTTTTTTTTTCCCTTTTTCCGGGGGGGGGGGTTTTTCCCCCAAAATTTTTTAAAATTTTAAAAAAATTTTTTTTTTTTTTTTTAAAAAAAAAAAAAAATTTTTTTTAAAAAAATTTTTTTTAAAATTTTAAAAGGCCTTTTTGGAAACATTTTAAAATTTTTTTTTAAAACCTTTTTTTTTTTTTTTAAAAATTTTTTTTTTGGTTTAGGGTTTTTTTAAAAAAACCCCCGGCCAAAAAAAAAATTTTTTTTTAAATTTTTTTTTTTCCCGAATTTAAAGGGAAAAAAAAATTTGGCCTTTTTTTTTTTTAAAAAAAAGGGGGAAAAAAAAAAAATTTTTTTTTTTAAAAAAAAAAAAAAAATCTTTTTTAAAAAAAAAAAAATTTTTTTTTTCCCAAAAAATTTTTTTTGGGAAAAAGGTTTTTTTTTGGGGGTTTTTTTTTTTAAAAAAAAAAAAATTAAAAAACCCTTTTTTTTTTCCCCTTTTTTTTTTTTAAAAAGGGATTTTTAAAAATTTTTTTTAAAAAAATTGAAGCTTTTTTTTAAAATTTCCCTTTGGGGAAAAATTTTAAAAATTTTTTTTTAAAAAATTTTTTGGGGGGTTTTATTTAAAAAAAAAATTTTGAAAAAAAAAAGGGGGGGGGTTTTTTTTTTGCTACACCCCTTTAAATTCCCAAAATATGATGATTTTCCCATTTTTTTTTTTTTTCCCTTTTTTGGGTTTTTAAAAAAAAAAAAAATTTTCCCCAAAAAAATTTTTTTTTTTTTTTAAAAAAAAATTTTTTTTAAAAAAAAATTAAAAAAATTTTAAAAATTTTTTTTTTTTTTTTTAAAAATTTTAAAAAAAATTTTTTTAAAAAAAAAAAAAATTTTTTGGGGGTTTTTTTTTTTTTTTTTCCCCTTTTTTTTTTTTTGGGGAAAAAAAATTTTTTTTAAAAATTTTTTTTTTTTAAAAAAACCCAAATTTTTTAAAAATTTTTTCCAAAAAATTTTTTTTTTTTTTTAAAAAAATTTTTTTAAATTTTTTTTAAAATTTTTAAAATTTTTTTAAAAATTTTTTAAAAAAAATTTAAAAAAAAAAAAAAATTTTTTTAAAAAAAAACCAAAAAATTCCCCCAAAAAAAACCCCTTTTTTTAAAATTTTTTTTTTTTAAAAAAATTCCCCAAAAAACGTTTTTTGGGTTTTTTTTTGAAAAAAAAAAAAAAATTTTTTTAAAAATTTTAAAAAATTTTATTTTTTTTTTAAAAAAAAAAAAGGAATTAAAAAAATTTAAAAAAAAATTTTTTTCCCTTTTTTAAAAACTAAAAAGGGAAAAAAAAAGGGGGGAAAAAAACTTTTTTTTTGGGTTTAAAAAAAAAATTTAAATTAGGTGGAAAAAAAAAACCCCCAAAAAAGTTTTTTTTTTAAAATTGGGTTTATTTTTTAAAATTTTTTTTTAAAAACCAAAAAGGGTTTCTTTAAAAACCCCCTTTTTTTTTTTTTAAAAATTTTTCCCCCAAAAAACCCCAAAAAAAAAACCCCTTTTTTTTTAAAAATTTTTTTCTTTTTTCCCCAAAAATTAAAAATTTTTTTTAAAAAGGGGGCCCCCTTTTTGGGGGAAATTTTCCCCTTTGGGCCCTTTTTTTTTTAAAAAAAAGGGGGGGGTTTTTTTTTTTTTTTAAAAAATTTTTTTTTTTAAGGGTTTTTTTTTTTTTTGGGGTTGGTTTTTTTTTTTTTTTTTTGGGGGTTTTTTTTTTTTTTTTTTTAAAATTTTTTAAAAAATTTTTTAAAATTTTTTTTTTTTAAAAAAAATTTTTTTTCCAAATTTTGGTTTTTTTTTAAAAAAAAAGGGTTTTTTTTTGTTTTTTCCCCGGTTTTTAAATTTTCTTTTTTTAAATTTTTCCCTTTTTTTTCCCAAAATTTTTTACATTATTTTTTGGGGGTTTTTAAATTTTTTTTTTTTTTTCCCTTTTTTTTTTTTTCCTTTTTTTTTTTTTTTTGGGGGGGGTTTTCCAAGGGCCTTAAAAAACCCTTTTAACCTTAAAAAAAAATTTTTTTTTTTAAAAATCTGTAAAAATTTTAAAAAAGGAAAAAATTTTAAATTTTTTTTTTAAAAAAAATTTTTTTTTTTTTTTAAAAAAAAAAAAATTTTTTAAAAAAAAATCGGGAAAAACCCTTTTTTTTAAAAAAAAGGGGAAAAAAATTAAAAAAAGGGGAATTTTTTTCTTTTTTTAAAAAAACCCCAAACCTCTAAAAAAAAAAAAAAAATTTTTAAAAAAAATTTTTTTTAAAAATTTTAAAAAAAAAAAAACCCCCCTTTTTGGAAAAATTTTAAATTGGAAAAAAAGGGGGGGGTTTTTTTTAAAAAAAATTTTAAAAAAATTTTTTAAAAAAAAAAAATTTTTTTAAAAAAAACTTTTAAAAAATTTTTTCCCAAGGAAAAAAATTTTTAAAAATTTTTTTTTTCCCCAAAAATTTTAAAAAAAAAAAAAACCCGGATTAAAAAGGGGGTTTTTAAATTTTTTTAAAAAGGGTTTTTTTTTAAAAATTTTTTTTAAAATTTAAAATTTTTTTGGGTTTTTTCCTTTTTTTTTTTAAAATTTTTTGGGAAAAAAATTTTTTTAATTTTCCCAAAAAAATTTTTAATTTTTTTTTTTTCCCCCCCTTTTTTAAAACCCTTTTTTTTTGGGGGGAAATTTTCCCGGGGAAAAAAATTTTTAAAAATTTTTCATTTTTTTTTTTAAAAAAAAACCCCAATTTTTTTTTTAAATTTAAAATTAAAACCATTTTTTTTTTTTCCCCCAAAATTTTTTGGAAAAATTTTTTGGGGGAAAAAATTTTTTCCGGGGAATTTTTTTAAAAAAAAAATTTTTTAAAAAAAAAAAAGGAAATTTTTTTTTAAAAAAAAAAAAAAAAGTTTTTTTTAAGGTTCCCCCCCCCCCCCCCTTTTTTAAAAAAAAAAAAAAGGGGGGAAAAAAAAAATTTTTAAAAAGAAAAAAAAATTTTTTAAAATTTTTAAAAAAAAATTTTTTTTTTAAAAAAAAAATTTTTAAAAAAAAATTTTACAAAAAATAAAAAAAAAAAATTTTTTTTTTGGGGGAAATTTTTTCTTTAAAAATTAAAATAAAATTCTTTTAAGGGAAAAATTTTAAAAATTTTTAAAAAAGGGGCCAACCCCCCAAAATTTTTAAAAAATTTTTTCCCCCGGGTTTTTTTTTGGTTTTTTTTTTAAAAAATTTTTTAACCCCCCCTTTTTTTTTTTTTGGGAGGGTTCCGGGGAAGGGGCCCCCCCCAAAAAAAATTTTTAAATTTTTTTTTTTTTTTTCCTTGGTTTTTTTTAAAAAAAATAAGGTTTTTTAAAAATTTTTAAATTTTTTCCAAAATTTTTTTTTTTTTTTTTTTTTTTTTTTTTTTTTTTTTCAAAAAATTTTTTATTAAAAATTTTTTTTGGTTTTTTAACAAAAAAATTTTTTTTTCCCCCAAAATTATTTTAAAAATTTTTTTAAAAAAAAAAATTTTTTTTTGGTTTTTTTTTTTTTAAAGGGGAAAATTTTTTTTTCCCCCCAACAAATTTAAAAAAAATTTTTTAAAAAAAAAAAAAAAATTTTTTTCCCATCCAAAAAAGGGCCCCCCCCTTTTTTTTTTTTTAAAAAAAAAAAATGAAAAAAAAAAAAAAAAAAAAAAATTTAAAAAAATTTTAAAAATTTTTTCCAAAAAAACCCCGCCAAAAAATTTTTTTTTGGGGTTTTTTTTTTTAAAAAGGAAATTTGTATTTTTTTTTTTTTAAAAAAAAAATTTTTAAAAAAACCCCTTTTTTCCCCTTTAAAAAACCCCCGGGGAAAACCCCCTTTTTTTTTTTTTTTTTTTTTCCCCCCCCCCCCTTTTTCCTTTTTTTTTTTTGGGGGGGGGGGAAAAAAAATTCCCCCCAAAAAATTTTGGGTTTTTTTGGGGGGAAAGGGGGGAAAAACCCCTTTTTGGGGGAAAAACCAAAAAAAAAATTTTTTTGGTTGGGGAAAAAAAAAAATTTGGGGGGGTTTTAACCTTTTGGGGTTTTTTAAATTTTTTTTTTTCCCCTTTTTTTTTAAAAAAAAAAAATTTTTTTTTTTTTTAAAAAAAAATTTTTTTTTTTTTTTTTTAAAAAAATTTTTTTTTAAAAATTTTATTTTTTTAAAAATTTTTTTTAAAAAAAAAAAAATTTCCCAAAAATTTTTCCCCAAAAAACCCCCCCCCTTTCCCAAAAAATTTAAAAATTTTTTTTTTTTAAATTTTTCCCCCGGGAAAAAAAAAAAAAAAATTTTGGTTTTTTTTTTAAAAAAAAAAATTTTTTTTTTTTAAAAACATTTTTTTTTTAAAAATTTTTTTTTTAAATTTTTAATTTTTTTTTTAAAAAAATTTTTTTAAAAAAAAATTTTTTTTGGGGAAATTTTTTTTTTTTTAAAAAAAAAAATAAAATTTTTTAAAAAAAATTTTTTTTTTTTAAAAAATTTTAAAAAAACCCTTTTTTTTTGGGAAAATTTTTTTTTTTTTAAAAAAAAAAAAGGGGAAAAATTTTTTTTTGGGGTTTAAAAAAAAAGGGGAAAACCCTTTAAAAAAAATTTTTGGGGGGGCCCCCCCCCCAAAAAAAAATTTTTTTTTTGGGGGGGGCCCCCAAAAATTTTTTTTTTTTTTGGGGGGGAAAACGGAAATTTTTTTTGGGGGTTTGGGGTTTTTTAAAAAAAAGGGCCCAAAAATTTTTTAAAAAAATTAAAAACTTTTTTTTGGGGGGAAATTTGGGGGTTTTTTTTTTTTAAAAAAATTTTTTTTTATTTTTTTAATTAAAGGGTTTTTTTTTTTTAAAAAATTTTTTTTTTTTTTTAAATTTTTTTTTTTTTTTTTAAAAAAAAATTTTTTTTTTCCCTTTTTTAAAATTTTTTTTTTTAAAAAAAAAAAATTTTTCCCCCTTTTAAAAAAAAAAATTTTTATTTTTTGGGGAAAAAAAAAAAACCCAAAACCCTTTTTTAAAAAAATTTCCAAAAAATTTTTTTTTTAAAACTTTTTTTTAATTTTTTTTCCATTTTTTTTTTTAAAATTTTAAAAATTTTTAAAGGGGAAAAATTTGGGTTGGTTTTTTTCAAAAAAAAAAAAAAAAAAGGGGGGAAAAATTTGGGGGGAAAAAAAAAAATTTTTTTTTTTCCCCCCCCTTTTTTTTTAAAAAATTTTTAAAGGGAAAAAAGGGGGCTCAAAAAAAAAGGGTTTTTTTTTTTAAAAAAAAGTTTTTTTTTTTTTCCCCCTTTTAAAATTTTTGCGGACCCTTGGGGGGGGTTTTTTTTTTTAAATTTTTAAAAGGGCCCAAAAATTTTTGGAATTTTTTAAAAAAAATTTTTCCCCCTTTTTTTTTTTTTTTTGGGGGGGTTTTTTGGGGGAAAAAACCAAATTTTTGGGGGGCCCCCAAAGGGTTGGGGGGAAAAGGCCTTTTTGGGGTTTTTTTTTTTAAAAAACCCCCCGGAAAAAAGGGGTTTAAAATATTTTTTAAAAAAATTTTTTTTTAAATTTTTTTTTGGGGTTTTTAAAAATTTTTTTTTTTTTTTTTGGAATTTTTTTTTTTTTGTTTTTACCCCCCCTTTTTTTTTAAAAAAATTTTCCCCCCTTTTTTTTTTTGGGAAAAGAAAGAAAAAAATTTTTTTTAATAAAATTTTTTTTTAAAAAATTTAAAAAATTTTTTCCTTTTTAAAATTTTCCTTTTTTTTTTTTTTTTTTTTTTCTCAAATTTTTTTTTTTTCCCCGGGGTTTTTTTTAAAAAAAAAAAAGGGGGGGTTTTTTTTTTTTTTAAAAAAAAAAGGGGGGGGGGAAAAAAATTAAAAAGGTTTTAAAAAAAAAACCCCTTTTTTTTTTTTTTAAAAATTAAAAAAAAAAGGGGTTTTAAAAAAAAAAAAAAATTTCCCTTTTCCAAAAAAATTTTAAAATTTTTTTTTTTTAAAAACCCCTTTTTGGAAAAAAAATTTTGCAATTTTGGGGTTTTTTTTTTTTTTTTTTAAAAAAGGGGGAAAAAAAATTTTGAAAAAATTAAAAAAAATTTTAAAATTTTTAAAATTTTTAATTTTTTAAAATTTTTAAAAAAAATTTTTTAAAAAAAATTTTTTTTTTTTAAAAAAAGGAATTAAAATTTTTTTTTTTTTTTAAAAAATTTTTAAAAAAATTTTTTTTTTGGGGGAAAAAAAAAAAATTTTTTTTTTTTTTAAAAAAAAAAAAAAGGGGGGGGGAAAAAAAATTAAATTAATTTTTTTTTTTTTTAAAAAAATTTTTTTTTTTTTTAAAAAAATTTTTGGTTTTTTTTCCCTTTCCCAAAAAAAAAAATTTTTTTAAAATTTTTTTTTTTTTGGGGGGAAAAAAAAAGGGGAAAAAAAAAAACCATTTTTTTTTTTTGGGTTTTTAAAAATTTTAAAAAAAAATTTTTTTTTTGTAAAAAAATTTTTCCATAAATTTTTTTTAAATAAAAAATTCATTTGCCCAAAAAAATTTTTAAAAAAAAATTTTTTTTTTTAAAAACCAAAAAAAACCCAAAAAATTTTTTTTTAAAAAAAAATTTTTTTTTGGGAAAATTTTTTTTAAAATTTTTTTTTTTAAATTTTTAAAAGTAAAAAAAATTTTTCCCCAAAAATTTTTTTTTTTTTAAAAAAGGTTTTTGGTTTCAAACCTTTTTTTTTAAAAATTTTTTTTTTGGGGGGGAAAAATTAAAAAAAAATTTTTTTTTTTCCCCGGGGGGGCTTTAAATTTTAATTTTTTTTTTTTAAATTTTTAAAAAATTTTTTAAAAAAATTTTTTTAAAACCCCTTTTTTTTTTTTAAAAAATTTTTAAAAAAATTTTTTTTTTTTTTTTTTTAAAAATTTTTTAGGGTTTTCCCCTTTTTTAAAAATTTTTTTTTTTTTTTTTTTTTTTTTTAAAAAAAAAAAAAAAAAAATTTTTTTTAAAAAAATTTTTAAAAAAAAAAAAAAATTTTTTTTTTTTTTTTTTAAAAAGGGGTTAAAAATTTTTCGTTTTTTTTTTAAAATTTTTAAATTTATTCTTTTTTTTTTTAAAAAAAAAAGGGTCAAAAAAATTTTTAAAAAAAAATTTTAAATTTTTTCCCCCAAAATTAAAAAAAGGGGTTAAAAAAAAAATTTAAAAAAGGGAAAAAAAGGGAAAAAAAAACCCAAAATTTTTTTTAAAATTTTAAAAAAAAAAAAAATTTTTTTTTTAAAAAAAAAAAACCCCCAAAAAAAAAAATTTTTTTTTTTTTAAAAACCCCCAAAAAAACCCCCAAAAAAAAATTTTCCCAGTTTTTGGGGTTTTTAGAAAAAAAAATTTTTAAAAAAAAATTTGGGGGAATTTTTTAAAAAAACCGGGTTTTTAAAATTTTTTTTTAAAAAAATTTTAAAAAATTTTCTTTTTTTTTTTTTTTTAAAAAAATTTTTTTTTAAAAATTTTTTTTTTTTTTTTTTTTTAAAAAATTTTTTTTTTAAAAAATAAACCCCCTTTGGAAAAAAAAAATTTTTTTTTAAATTTTTAAAAAAACCTTCTTTTTAAAAAATTTTTTTTTTTTTTTAAAATTTTTTAAAAGAAAAAAAAAAAATTTTTTTTAAAGGGGGTTTTTTTTGGGGGGGTTTTTTTTTTTCCCCTTTTTTTTCCCCCCCCCTTTTTTTTTTAAAAAAAAAAAAAAAATTTTTTTTTTTAAAAAAAAATTTTTCCCCTTTTTTAAAAAATTTTTTTCCCAAAAATAAAAAACAAAAAAAAAAAAAATTTTTTCCCCAAAAAAAAAAAAAAAATTTTTTTTCCCCAAAACCCCAAAGGGAAAAAAAGGGTTTTTTAAAAAAAAAATTTTAAAAAAAAAAAATTTTTGGGGGTTTTTTTTTTTTTAAAAAAAAATTTTTTTTATAATTTTTTAAAAAAAGGGGTTTAATTTTTGGAAAAAAACCCTTAAAAATTTTTTTTTTTTTTTTAAAAAAAAAAAAAAGGTTTAAAAAAATTTTTTAAAAAACCCCGGGGTTTGAAAAAATTGGGGGTTTTTTGGTTTTTGTTTTTTTAAAAAAAAAAACCCAAAAAAATTTTTTTAAATTTTTTGGTTTTTAAAATTTATTTTTAAATTTTTTTTAAAAAAAAATTGTTCCGGGGGGGGGTTTTTTAAAAATTTTTTTTTTTTAAAATTTTTTTTTTAAAAAGTTTTTTTTTTTTTTTTTTTTTTAAATAAAATTTAATTTGCCTTTTAAAAAGAAAAAATTTTTAAAAAATTTAAAAATTTTTTTTTTTTTGGGGGTTTTTTTAAAACCTTTTTTTTTTTTTTGGATAAAAAAAATTTAAATTTTTTTATTTAAATTTTTAAATTTGGAAAAAATTTTTTTTTTTGGCCCGGGGGGGGGGGTTTTTTTTTTTTGGGGGGGGTTTTTTTTTTTAAAAAAATTTTTAAAATTTTAAAAAATTTTCCTTTTTTTTTAAAAAACCAAAAATTTTTAAAATTTTCAAAAAAAAAAAAATTTAAGGAAAAATTTTTTTGGAAAAATTTTTAAAAAAAAAAAATTAAAACCCAAAAAAAAAAAAAAAATTTTTTTCCTTTTTTTTTGGGGTTTTTTTTAAAAAAAATTTTGGGAAAAATTTTTTTTTCCCCCTTTTTTTTAAAAAATTTAAAAAAAAAAAAAAAAAAATTTTTTTTGGTTTTTTTTTTTTTTTTTTCCCAAAAAAAAAGGGAAAAATTTAAAAACCCAAAAAAATTTTTTTTGGGGGTTTAAATTTTCCCCCTTTTTAAAGATTTTTTTTAAAAATTTTTCCTTTAAAAAAAAAAAAAAAATTTTTTTTGCCCCCCCCCCCCCCCCCAAAAAAATTTTTTTTTTTTTAAAAAAAAAAATTTTTTTTTAAAATTTTTTTTTAAAATTTTAAAAAAAAAAATTTTTTTTTTTAAAAAAAATTTTTTTTTTAAAATTTTTTTTTTGGGGGAAAAAAATTTTTTTAAATTTAAAAAAAGGAAAAAATAAAAAAAAATTTTTAATTAAAAAAGGGAAAAAAAAATTTCAAATTTTTTGGGGGGAAAAAAAATTTGAAAAATTTTTTTTTAACCCGGGGACCCCTTTTTTTTTTTTTTTTTAAAAAAAAAACTTTTTTTAAAAAATTTTTTTATTTTAATTAAAATTTTTTTCCCAAAAAATTTTTTTTAAAAAAAAGGGGGCCCCCCCCCCAAAAGCCCCCCCCGGGAATTTTTTTTCCCCTTTTTTTTTTGGTTTTTTTTAAAAAACCTTTGGTTTTAAAAAAGGGCCCAAAAAAAAAAAAAAAAAAAATTTAAAAAATTTTTGGGGAAAAAAAAATTTTTTTTTTGGGGGGGTTTTTTTTTTAAAAAAAAAAACCGGAAAAAATTTTTTTTAAAAGGGGGTTTTTTTTTAAAATTTTTTTTTCTTTTTAAAAAAATTTTTTTTTTTTTTTTTTTTCCCCTTTGTTTTTTAAAATTTTTTTTAAAATTTTTTTTTTTTTAAAATTTTTTTTTTAAAAAGGGGTTTTTTTTTTAAAAAAGGCCATTGGGTTTTTTGGGGGGGTTAAAAACCAAAAAAACTTTTTTTTTTCCCTTTTTTAAATTTTTCCCTTTGTTTTTAAAAATTAATTTTTTCCCAAAAAACCAAAAAAATTTTTTTTTTTTAAAAAAAAACCCAAAGGGTTTTGGGTTGGTTTTCTTTTTGGGGCCTTTTTTTTTTTAAAAAAATTTTTTTTTTTTAAAAAAAAAAATTTTTAAAGGCCCTTTAAAAAAAAAAAAAAATTTTTTTTTTTTTTTTTTTCCCTTTTTAAAAACCCTTTTTCCCCCCCTTTTTTTATTAATTTTTTTTTCCCGGGGGAAAAAAAACCAAAAAAAAAAACCAAAAATTTTTTTTTTTTTTTTTTTTTTTTTTTTAAAAAAAAAAATTTTTCTTTTTTGTTTTTTTTTTTTTAATTGGGTTTTTGGTTTTTTGGGGGGAAATTTTTTTAAATTTTCCAAAAAAAAAGGGGGGGGGGGTTTTTTTTAAAAAGGGGGGGCCCCCAAAAAAAAAAAGGGTTTTAAACCTTTTATTTTAAATTTAAAAAAAATTTTTTTAAAATTAAAAAAAAAAAAAAATTTTTTTTTAAAAAAAAAAAAAAATTTTTTTTTTTTAAAAATTTTTAAAAAGGTTTAAAAAAAATTTTAAAAATAAAAAAAAAAAAAAAAACCCCAAATTTAAAAAACCCAAGAAAAAAAAAAAAAAAAGGTTTTTTTTGGTTAATTTTTTTTAAAAAAAAAAAAAATTTTTTTTTTTTAAAGGGGGAAATTTTTTTTTTTTTAAAAAAAAAAAAATTTTTTTCTTTTTTTTTTTGGGTTTTGGGGTTTTTTTTTTTTTAAAAATTTTAAAAAAAAACCCCCAAAAAAGGGGGGAAAAAAAAAAAAAATTTTTTTTTCCCCCAATTTTTAAAAAAAAAATTTTTAAAAAAAAAAAAGGGGGGAAAAAAAAAAATTTTTTTTGGGGGGGGGAAAAGCTTGGTTTAAAAAAAAAAAAAAGGGGCCCTTTTTTGGGGGGGGGAAGGGGAAAAAAAACCCCCAAAAAGGAAAAAAAAAAAAGGGGGGGGAAAAAAAAAAAAAAATTTTTTTTAAAAAATTTTTTAAAAAAATTTTAAATTTTTTTTTTTTTAAAATTTTTTTTTTTTTTTCAAAAATTTAAAAAAGGGGGGTTTTTTTTTTTTTTTTAAAAATTTTTAAAAAAAATTTTTTTTTAAGCCCCGGGGCCTTTTTTTTTTTTTAAAGGGGTTTTTTTTATTTTTTTAAAAGGGGGTTTTTTTTTTTAAAAAAATTTTTTTAAAAATTTTTTAAAATTTTTTTTTTTTAAAAAAAAAAAAATTTTTTTAAAAATTTTTTTTTTGTTTTTTTTTTTTCCCAAAAAAAAGGGGACAGGGGTTTGAAAAATTTTTTTTTTAAATTTTTTTTTTTTAATGGTTAAAAGGGGGGGTTTTTTTAAATTTTTTTTTTTAAAAATTTTTTCCCCCTTTTAAAAAAAAATTTTTTTTTTTAAAAAAAAAAATTTTTTGTAAAAAAATTTTTTTTTTTATTTCCCCGGGGGGTTTTTTTTTTTAAAAAATTTTTTCCCCCCCAAAATTTTTAACCTTTTGGGAAAATTTTTTTTTTTTTTTTTTTTTTTTTTTTTTTTCTTTTTGTTTTTTAATTTTTTTAAATTTAAAATCCTTTTTTTTTTTTTTTTTGGGGGGGGGAAAAAAAAAAAAGGGTTTGGTAAATTTAAAAAAAAAAAGGGAAGAAGGGAGCCAAAAATTTTAAAAAGATTTGTTTTTTTTTTTTGCGGAATTTTTGATACCAAAATTTTAAATTTTGACAAAAATGTACATATTGCACCTGCACCTTAATTCCAAATTTTAAATTTTTAAATTTGAAACTTAAAATTAAATTAAAATTTTGGTTAAAACAAAACGAATGATAATGGCTATTTTTAAACTGATTATATTAAATTTGCTCATTTGTGGGGGGTGTGAAAATTATTTATGGGAAAAATACAGGGAATATTTCAGTCCTTTATCACCAAAATTTTTTTTTTGAAAATTTTACCACCTCAAATGTTTTAACTCCGTTTGTGAATTGAACAAGTCACCGAATGGTTAATTCAGTTCATTGACTTTTGGATTTCTTTTCGAGAGTAATAAATCATTGGTACATTTTGTAATTAATGAATGGTGTTTTTGCAATTCAAAATATCACTTTAAAGATTACTTGGGAATAAAAAAATGGTCATATTGGTCTTCATCTGACCTGTTGAGACACTCGATAATTCGTTTAATTTGGAGCACTCAAACAACGTTTTGAGAAGTCAGTAGGCGGCCATATTTTCTGATCTTATCTTACATACCATTGTTTCCCAGTGGCTGTTTTTCATTCTAAAAATGCACGATTTAATTGCAAACAACAGTAAAACAAGTTACATGTATAGGAATCACAAAAGACGGCTAAAACGCAACAATTTCCGTTTTCAGATTGTTCGTCACTTAGTTTTAATACGCAACTTAAAAACAACGATAAGGGCAAATAAAAAAAAATTATCATCTGATGTACTCTAACAAAAAGCAATAGACAGAATAATATATTTCAAATCATATTATGGTTTAGATTTTAAAATAAATAGGATTTCTCCTTTGCAAAAGTCATAAACGTCTATCAAGATCGTCTGTCAATAACAGTTTTATATGGGATTTAGTGGCATTTTGATTAGCTAGATTTTTGTTACAATGTGGGAACGCACATTTTTGAAGAACACGATTGATAGAAAACATTTTGATCAATGAGTATAATAATATTTATAAATGAGTAGTTGACGTATTTCTGTTAATGGTATTATAATGATATAACAATACTGATAACATATCTATCTTTAGCAAAATCAGCTTTTAAGTATACCTTGTGTGTTGAAAATCCATAAATACAGGAATTACTTTGAGCTAAACATATACAACTAAAATTCCACGCAGTTTTTACTGGGAACTTTAATATTTAGTGTGGTGTTTCGTTGAATTATTCCTTCTTTCCCAGTTTGTTCTATTGCCCTGTCAGTGTCTCTTCGTCTAAATAGTTTTCAATGTATTCTTGATATCTGCCGGTTTTTTTTTATTTGTAAAAACTTTCTTGATTTTTCTACCGGATTTGGTTTAGTTTTTCAATTGCCTACAATAGCATCAGGATCTGAACCAGGATCTATTTACACTTCGGGAATACATCAGAAAGAGTTGATGGGTTCGTAGTGCTCAATCTTTAATTTTCGTTTATGTTTTGTGAACTTCATTGGTCGTGTTTGTTTTTGAAGCAATGACGTAATAAGTTTGTATTGTCTGATTGGTTACTTACTCACTAACACACGTATCTTCCGGCTTTATTAACCAACATATTAATTCAATTCATTACATGCTTTTCTAAACTTACTTGATGAACTGTCGAATTTTAAATTAAATTTCAACGGCAGTATTTTGTTATTTAAGTTGTGACTACCAAACATACTTCTAAATTGAAATCATGGATTTAAGATATATTTTAAGTTTAATAGCAATGAACGTTTTATAACTGTCTATTATACACTGGTAGTCAGTGATTCAGCTCGTATTAAACTATTATATAAAAAAGAATCTATACTATAAAAAAGAGATGTTGTATGATTGTCATCAGACAACTATCTATCAGAGGGACGAATGTATCAGCATTTATATATTTATCACTGTTCGGTATTTGACAATGTGAAAACTCATACCATATAGTCAGCAATAAAGTCACAAGCATGAAAACAATTAAACAAAAACAGTTATTACTTTCAGTTGTTTTTAATTTATTAAAACATTAATTATTGAAATAAGTACTATCGAAAATGAAATCAGCATGCAACTGAGATTTTGATAAGGTTACAGCAAGCTTGAAAACTACATTATCAATTCTTACCACAAATTTGAACGATTTCTTTTAGATTCAACGCTACTGCAAATGTGATCAGGCCGTATACATTGCAATTTGTGTATCAATTCTTACTCAACCATTATACATCCTTAGCATTAAAATTAAAAAAAGGTCAACCAATCCGCAATGCATTTGATACTTGTATACATATATCCCCCTAGATATAGCTACATAATAACATAAAATCCAACTAGTACTAACCTACTGTGTTTGAAAATTTAATGTTGCCGGTTCACTCAATGTATATGATACATGTAGTCCGTAAGTTTGAAATAGAGTATGATACGAATTGATATCGAAGTCCTTAATTGTATATCGTAAATAAATTGCAAACGGTTGTTTTTTTGCTTTTCCATGTTTTTTTAAATGTAAAAGTTTCAAATATGTGTTATGTCGTTGATATTTATTCTATCTATGTAAAAAGAATGAATCTTGCATATCGTTCTATTAAATACTGTCAGAAAACAAATGCAAAAATTAAATTTTATTACGCACACAAAATAGGAAGAACGCATAAAAAAGGCAACAGTAGTATACCGCTGTTCGAAATTCATCAATCCATTTAGAAAAAATAAATCCGGGGTTACAAACTAAAACTGAGGGAAACACATCAAATATAAGAGAACCAAGACACAACAGAAACACAACACTAAGATGCAATACAATCAGAAACGAATTATAAAATAATAATGGTCATTGTCCTAACATAGTACAGGACATTTTAAGAAAAAGTACAAAAAATGAACACAATAAAAAATTCTCAGTCGAAAAATACAACAAGATCACGTCCAAAACGAAAAAAAAGAAAAACACACCGTACATCATTTATTATTCAGTAATATGTACACTAAAAAAATCCTAGACACTGGTATATCAAGTTAAGGAATTATTGTCAATTTATATAACTTTGCATTTAGAGTTTAAGACTCTAATTCGGATTGGTTTTCGCTTATGACCACCAAACAGCTATTTGTTCGGACTTGATAATGACTAAGTACGTATTTGGATAATACACAAAAAGCTACCCACATGAAGAAAGATATACATCTGCATACGGATTTGAGAAACAAATGATTGTATTTCTTTACTGAACTTTTATTCAATGCCATTTTAGTTACTCTTTGCAGGCAAATCAAGACTATCACATATTAAAGTTGTTTGATGTTTTTCGCTCAGTTTTAGTTTGCAACCCGGATTTTTTTTTTTCAATCGATTTATGAATTTCGAACAGTCGTATACATGCATGTGAATAAAATGTAATACAGCTCTTGCGTAAGATAGTTTAAGACTTGGAAAACCAAATTCGGTTAATGCGTAACCCTTATGTTCATCTTTTGAGTGGCAACACGCAACTTTAATGTAGCATTATAAAAATCATTATCATGATGTAATTTTACAAAAGGTAACAGACATTTCCCAAATCGTGTTATGGTTTAGATTTTTAAATAAATTGATTTTTTTCCTTTGCAAAAGTCATTAACGTCTATCAATATCGTGTGTCTTTAACAGAATTTGAGACTGAGTGGCATTTTGATTAGACGGGTATATGTTACAATAGAACGCACATTTTAAAGGATAACTTTGCCAAACGTTTTAACGGGTGTAGTTCCGTATATTTGTTGCTTTAAAATGTTATAAAGACAATTTTTAGAACGTTTATGCAAACCAAGCATAATAAAGGCAACAGTAGTATCCCGCTGTTCAAACTCATAAATCCATGGATCAAAAAACAAAATCGGGGTAACAAACTAAAACTGAGGGAAACACATAAAATAAGAGGAGAACAACGACACAACACTACAATGTAACTAACACACACAGAAATGGACCAAGCATCACAAAATCTCATTTTCTAAAACACAATTTATTTCAGCCATTCCATCTAAACATTGACATCAATAGTTCATATGAACAACAGATCTGTAGTATTTTACAATTTAAAATTCCATTAAAATTATATTTCGTTCCCGTATGTATAATAACGGACCGTCGAAGGTCTTTAAACTATAGACAGTTCCTATGAATTACTTACAACTAACATATAAGCATGCTTTCGAAACTGATATACATAATTATATAATAATCAATTCAGAGAGATACTTAAATACTTGTAAACTTTTATACAAATATTTTTTTTTTTTGAGTGGAAAATCCATAATTACGAAAGCTGATTTACAATTGGAGCAGGATCTGATTGCTCTCTCAGAGTGTACGGGACAACCCAAGTTAATTGAATTCGTGTTTCAACATCTTAAGTTTAACATGTAGTAACTGATGGTATTGCTTGCCTTTTCATCTTATTCCATGTTTTACCATGGTATTTCGTCGACTTATATGAGTTTGAATTTCCACTTGGTATAGAAATGTTTTATATTCTTTTAAACCGGATTCAATATATCCATATTTTCTTTAGCGAAAATACAGAACTGTCTCTGTAACGGTTTGGAACACTTGATATTATTCCCAATGTTTGTATGGGTTTATTTGCTCAGTCTTTAGTTTTCTATGTCGTGTATATCCTGATGTTTATCTTTTTATCGTTTATCGTCTTTGTATTGACGTTGTCAGTTTGTTTTTGACATATGATTTTTGGTACCGGATGCTCCACTTTAACATATTGTCTATTTTCAATAAATATCATACTTTATTTGATTTATTGAACTGCTTGATGTGTTGTTTGTAAACAGGTGTAAATAAATTTCGATAAAAAGATGTTTTATTCGGGTTTTGATTACAAAAAAAATTCCTAAATGAGATAAGGATTGTAGAATATAGAATACCGTATTGTCAGCCATAATTGCCAAAACATGAAAAATATGAAATAATTCAAAAGAGAAATGCTTTTGGTTCTTAAAGATTTTCAGGATGTAGTAATGCTTCGTAGTGTTAAATGAAATGTGTACGCATTTGAAACTCATTAAACAGCATCTGATTGACAGTTTGATATGACAAGATTGTTTTCCTGGTCTCGCAAGCAAGTTTGACTGTACTTGTTACTTTCGGATGTTGTTGAGATATCAATATCCGTATTGATAATTATCTAAAGAAATAGAAATCATCATGTATCTTACACACTGAGTTAATCATTAGAATTAAATAACGATTTGTCATTATTTTGCTAATTCCGATGTTTCCTGGTTCTAGATCATTTAATGTCAAACAGTTATTTCCGAATATGCTGATGAAGTTCAAATTTCAAATTAGATAACAATAATTGAAAACTTTTAAAAGATAATTAGCTGACTATTTGAAGGATAACCGGAAGGCAGTTTATTTACAACAAGCAAAACCTACTTTGTAAAGGATCACTCTGATTAAAACAAAAAATTCTCTGAAACTGACATTATCAAGATGCTTGATTTTTTTATTGACAACATATTTGTTACGTTCGGAAGACGTGTTTTTCAACAGACTATCGGCATTCCAATGGGAACGAATTGTGCTCCTCTTCTTGTCAACTTGTTTCCTTATAATTATGAGGCTGACTTCATACAGGAACTTCTTAAGAAGAAAAATTAGAAGGTAGCACTAGCCTTTAATTCTACTTTCCGCCATATAGATGATGTTCTTTCACTAAATAATTCAAAATTTGGTGACTACGTTGAATGCATCTATCCCATTGAACTAGATATAAAGGATACAACAGATACAGTTAAGTCGGCCTCATATCTTGACTTGCATCTAGAAATTGACAATGAGGGTTGATTTGAAAACAAAACTTTACGACAAAAGAGATGATTTCAGCTTTCCAATTGTGAACTGTCCATTTCTAAGTAGCAACATTCCAGCAGCACCTGCATACGGTGTATATATCTCCCAAATAAACTCATCATAGATATCAGGACTAAATTTAATATATACGCCAGACGCGCGTTTCGTCTACAAAAGACTCATCAATGACGCTCGAATCCAAAAAGGTTAAAAAGGCAAAAAAAGTACGAAGTTTAAGAGCATTGAGGACCAAAATTCCTAAAAGTGTTGCCAAATACAGCTAAGGTAATCTATGCCTGAGGTAGAAAAGCCTTAGTATTTCAAAAAATTCAAAAATTTGTAAACAGTAAATTTATAAATATAACCATATCAATGACAATTCATGTCAGCACAAAAAATGCTGACTACTGGGCTTGTGAAATCTCCACAGCAGTGACATCGACCAAGTTGATACGATATTCCCGTGCTTACATTTCCTATCATGATTTTCTTGATAAAGGGTTGTTGCTTACAAAGAAGCTATAAAGTCAAGAGTTCCAAACGGTGAAGTTGAAATCATCTCTTCATAAATTTTACGGACGCCATCATGAGTTGGTTGACCGTTATGGATATGTTCCTTACGTCGTAACTAAAATCCCCTCCCTTTCATAAATGTGACCTACTGAATAAGACTATTTTACCGGATTTGTTATCTCATAAGCGACATGACGGGTGCCACATGTGGAGCAGGATCTACTTATCCTTCCGGAGCACCTGAGATCACCTCTAGTAATTGGTGGGGTTTGTGTTGTTTATTTTTAGTTTTCTATGTTGTGTCATGCGTACTATTGCTTGTCTGTTTGTCCTTTTCATTTTTAGCCATGGTGTTGTCAGTTTATTTTCGATTTCTGAGTTTGACTGTCCCTCTGGTATCTTTCTTCCCTCTTTTATAAGAGGCATCAAAATACAGCTTGTGTAACGGTAACGGTAACGGTACCATCTTGTTAAGATGCAGCAAGTTAAGCTTGTCAAGACGATAACTAATCATGATAACAAATTTGAACAATTTATTTTTGTTTAATCAAGTACAAAGAGAAGAACTTAAAATAGTTATGATACAGAACTACTGTGGAGTAAAAAGATATCGTCTGCTTCAATCTGTTGGTTCGTTCGAATGTTCATTAAATGTTGAGATGGTCTTAAAAGTAAACAAAAATGCAAAAAAGTCATTAGTTATTATTTAAAGGGTCATTGAAAACTGATATTTATTCCATTATTAGTGCAATTATACAAAAGATAATAACATGAACGAGTTTCAAAGCGACAATTTTTATCTCGTCACGTAATTCTTTTATCTTATTATAGATCTGTTTCTATATATTCGTTATGAGAAATTCCGTTCTTGTCCCCGACATCTTGTTAACTGTCATTAATTACATGTCCTTATTGTCAAAGCATTAGATATATCTTCTTTTAAGACATGGCGATAATCGTCAATAGGAAACGTGGTCATAAAGTCATCAGTTGATGTCACTTAGAGTTATTATACTCTGCTTTGTAAATGCATTGAATATTACGGTCAACTGTAAGTGCTCATTGATAACCAACAGTATAATGTTTACATTTTGTCTGGTTCTGACATACCTTCAAATTAAACAATATACTGGTAATCTATTACACTAACTAGAAAAAAACATATATATTGGTTTTTTTTATTTACAAAAGGTAGAAAAAGAAGCCGTCGGACATTCAAAACTCATATGTAGATGAAATACTGATAAAACTATGGTAGAAAAGCAAATAACGTTCCTAATGACGAACAAATCCACAAAAATAATATACAAAAACTAACGAGTGAACAACACGAACCCCACACAAATACTGGTGTGAATTTAAATCTTCCTGAAGGTGTAGCAGCTCCTGTTACACATTTTTTATGTTGTTCTTCAAGAATAAATCAGATTGTTAGTCTTATTTGAAATTATCAAGTATCTCGTTTCTTTGAAATGATATGCGATACATGTACACTTGCGTAAAAAGTGAAAACAACACTAATAAAAGCCATACAAAAAGCGCATATTTCGTTTATTGAACCCTTTCTGTCTGATTCTAATGCAATATTTTTAGCTTAGTATGTGATTATGTGTATGCTTTGTGTAGCCGATTGTTGAAATTGTTTGGATTTCATTATGATAGAGAACGTATTCGGATTTGTAAAACATACTGATTTCAGAAACAACAAAAAATGAGGCCGGTGCTTAAAATAATGTTTTCCTATTTTTCATCAATGAGTGGAACAAGTAACCTTTAAGCTGCATTAAGGGCATTTATAAAATATTATCCCGAAGTACTGTTAAAATTGTAATAGACAAAAAAGCATAATTGAAATCGTATTATTTTAGCTTTTGAAATATATAGCACTTTTCCTTTGCCAAAGCCATTAACGTCTTCCAACTTCGTCTGTTTTAAACAGTTTTATGTGGGACTGAGTAGCTTTTTAATTAGATGGATATTTGTTTAGTTTCCTTTTAATAAAATTTAACGAAATTTATTGAAATGGTCTGCGAATAATGCAACTATAATGTAATTGTGAACGAAAGTATTACCATAATCTTATTTCTTTTAAACATGGTAATCCATAGATTTCTCGATTGTGGATTCAGTTAAATTTATCAATTGTCCACATTAGCTATTGTGGTGTAGATCAGCTTACCTTTTCAGAATACAATTAAATCATTCGAGCCAAGGCGCTGTGTTCAAGACCATACTCTACCTAGAATGGTTTACTATTATATATTGTGACTTTGATGGAGAGTTGTCTCATTGGCACCCATTATTTGAAATGATGATAATTTTGATAATGATATGTTCCATACGGACCCATTATTCTTCATAAGGAATCATTTCTAGAATGATAAGAATTGAAAGTTAAATACAGCATTTTTAAATGTTATCTTTACTACAATGGCAGGGGAAACCTGAAACAATTAAACGAGAAATGTTTCTCGTTACCAAAGATAGGAAGGAGTTAATACTTGTATTCTTAATTCGATATACACGAGTTTGTAAACTGCATCTGATGGAATAAGTTATCAAAGGTACCAGGGTTATAATTTAGTACGCCAGACGCGCGTTTTGTCCACATAAGAATAATTAGTGACACTCATATCAAAATATTTATAAAGCCAAACAAGTAGAAAGTTGAAGAGCATTGAGTATTCAAAATTCCAAAAAGTTGTGCCAAAAGTGTGATATGACAAGCATTTTGTAAAAAATGTGTTACCTATCAACGGTTGTTGAGATATGAAAGGATTCATTGTTAAAATACTCACATAAAGAACTTAGCATAAAAGTGACACACTGAGAAAACAAAGTTTATTTACCGATTTGTCATTTTAATTGTTAATGACAATACTATCCAGAAACTCCATGTTCTAGATCATTTAATTTCAAGCATTTAACCGATTCAGTAGTTTCTAAGAATACCTATTGAGCTAAAGATATAATATTAGAATATAACAGCACTACACCTTTTAAAGATTTTTAACTGCCTATTGAATCACAACCGGAAAGTAGTTCATAAGAGGCAACAAAATAATGCTTGTGAAACGGAAATACAAGCGTTTGAGGATGCAGAGATCTTGTCAATTTGATATTGATTATGATAACACATTTAAATGATTTTTTTTATTAACTTCTACTTATTTTTTCGCAATCGCAATTGTTAATCTCTCGCATTTTAGTCTTTTCTGCAAGATACGCAATAATAATTGCACTAAAAATGTCTTCAATACACGCCGTTCTTATGTCCCACTAAAAAAAATTACTCATATATATTACAAACATGGTGAAAAAAAAAAACAACCTTGATTTGTTTATATATTTTTATCCTGTTGATTGTTGTCTCAAAGACGTATATGATATACACTGCATTTGTTTGTATCATAATACAAGTAGGACATTTGTTTAATGTTGCTATGAATAAGGGCAGTTCATATATATTCTTGCACAATTGATGAGAAGGTTTGTTCTGTTTATTAACAAAAGTGTATGTTACACCGAAACATTATCAATTATTATTTACAAAAGTAGATTTATTAAAAGCTTCTTTTTGTTCTATAGTCAATGATAATAACAAAACAACTTTATTATAACTATTATCGTCAATGAACAGCGTAGTGACAATCTCGTGGTGTTATAATCCTAATTGTATTACTATTCTGATGCAATATTTTCAATTTGCGAGAGTCCGCTCTTGTTATCTATATAATATTTACTGTCATTAATTACAAGTCTTTGTTTTAAAGTTGTTTGTGTCAAAGAATTGTTTACATCTTGTTCTGATACTCGACGATAATGACCAACAGGAAACGTGTTAATAAAGTCATGATTTAATAACTATTATAAATATTCTACGGAGATGTGTGAACTAATATGATATAATGGTTAACAGTAAGTGATTGACAACTGATTACTAATCTATATAAATAACTTATTAGTATTACTCTTTTACAAATAACATAACCTTTACAGTTTCTTCTGCTTCTGTGTGATATTAAGAATGAATTAACTAGTGCCAACATATAATTTGTTTTTCATTTTTAAAAGAAGTGAAAGATACCAAAGTGTTATTTAAAACAAACTGAGACAATTGATCAATCAACGAACTTATATATAATTTCTTTCGTCCCTCTTTTATATATAATTCACAAAACAGCAGTTAATGTTCCACTTATGGCAGATATCAGATCAAATCTGGTAATTAGTCATATTTCTATCTTTTAAGGATGTGATCTAAGGTAAAATTTAATAAATCAAGAATTGAAAATTGATTCTTTCAGCTAGAGGAGTATTAGTCAAGGATCAAAATAAGCTAAAAATATTAATCGGTCATATACCTCCTTTTTAAGATATTTGATTTATAAAATTTGGCGGGAAAAGGCTGACTCGGACTTTTACCTTATATTAATTACATTGGTATTATTTGTGTCTCAAATCAAAAGAAACAAAATCAAGAATTTGCTCAAATTTTGTAAAAATGACCTTTTATGAGCTATTAAAACTTATGTTAAAGATAAATAGGTGTTATGGGGCAAAATATTTTACCTTGTATCGTATAAATAAACACCAAGGAATTCGAACATTTACACTTATTTCAAACCTTACCTAAGTACATCTTTAAAGTCAAGAAAAGAATAACGTCAATCGAAACAAATCCGTTGTCGTCTATAAACATAATAATATTATCAGGCACCCCACCGTAAATCTTTCGAAGGGATGTCTTGAACTCTACCCAACTACTATTTGTTTGATAATGTTAGTAAAAAATGTTTATATCAAAAATTATATCAATAGGCAATATATATACTGTATGCAACTGCTATCAACATATTTATACATACAAATGACGAGCCAACAATTGGAAGTGAAATAATAAATAATTCCAAACAGAGACAACATGAGGTTTCCGTGTCTTAATGGTGTAGGAATAAAATATCTGTCATTTTAAATACAAGAGATTGAATGCCTTTGCTTTTGCTCACATAGATTGTATGCGACATTTATACAGTTGAGAGGTTTTGGCTAGATTTAAAACCAGGTTTAATCCAACTGTTTCTACACAAAAAATGTATGTAAACCCTTCCTAGTCAATTTTATGACAGTTGTTATCCATTCGTTTGATGAGTTTGAGCATTTGATTTTTTTTTATAAGAGACTTTCACATGTTAAATTTTTTTTAAAAGTTTACTCTTTATCTTACTTTGTGTGTGGTATTTAATGTAGATGCAATATTGTTGTGCAGTATTTCCAGCTTTATTTCGAACTTCTGTCAGAAACAAGTGTATTGATGATAGAAAAGACAGTAGTCTTCATTTTACCAACGTTTGAGTTTTGATGTATATCAGGTTAGAAGTTGTTTCCTCTACATATGCTATTAAATCCACTTTCCGATTAACGACGTAAGTTAATATTACGCAATATATTTGGATGAATACTGTAGCAAAATAGAAAAAAAAACTTATTCGACTTTAATGTATTATTATCTTCTCTAGCTATAGTTTTGTTTGTCTGTTTCTTTCGTTGTCTGGTTCTTTTTAATTTATCCAATATTTATATGAAATTCAAAACACAAAACCTTACATAATCTATCTGAATGATGTTTTGTTTATTTTATTATATCCAACTCAGAAAATTAAAATCTGGCGTCATTTATCAGAATATGATAGAAATATTTGAGGAATGTATGTCATTTGTCCTCGCAACAAATTAATTTTAAGCTGTTATAATCGTGTAATGCATTGGCTTTATTTCATCATATTCATCCAATGCTGTGTTTGAAATCGTTATAATATGAGAACAGGAATAGTTATAAAAGACGGTTCCGTGCTTCTTATGGTAATTCCTGCTTGTATTAAGACTATTATTACGGTCAGTGGCTTGATGAATGATGATTCGTGCCAGAAACACAAATGAAGTAATGAAATTAAATGTACTTCAACTTTCTAATAAACTCCTACTCTTAATAAATTGACAACGATGTTATAGCTTTAAGAAAGTGATTAATTAACATAAGTTGAATATAAACGATATTTTTCTATCGCAAAAAAATTTTTAAAAACCAAATATGAATTTGAAAATGAAACAAATAGCGATACATTTATAGGGATAAAATATAAAAACGCTTTTGCAATACCAATAACAGAACGTTGATTTGGAAACACCAGTAAGTTATTCTGGTGTGCACTTGGTCGTGATTGGTGACTTTAAAGAACATTTCTACTTAAAAAAAAGTAATGAATAGACTTTCAAAACTTATATAATGATGGGGAAGCTGACATCATAACATTAAACGGAAAATGGGGGGGGGTTAGGGGAGGGGGAAACATTATTGTATTGTATTGTTTATTGGTGTAATTTTCTGTCCTGAACGTTCATTTTTTTGTACTGTATTCCTGTCATGTAATGGTGTTATTGTAGTGTTTTATCTTACATTGCCATAAAAGTGCGAGGTTTTGATATCCAACAAAACCAGGTTCAACCCACATTTTATTTCTTAAATGTCCTGTACCAAGTCAGGAAAAGCCTTGTCTATATTATAGTTCGTTTCTGTGTGTGATACATCTTAGTGTTGTGTTTAGTTGTGACGTTGTTCTCCACTTATATTTGATAGTGTTTCCCTCCAGTTTTATTTGTAACCCGGATTTGTTTTTTTTTTCTCATTCGATTTAGGAATTTCAAAAGCGGTATACTGCCGTTGCCTTTATATAGAACACAACAAACACAACTAAAGTCTTTCATAAACAACATGAACTTCAAAAAAAGGGGGGTTTGAGCATATGTTGTTTAATTTCTTTGTTTTTTTATTTATCTGATTGTGATGTGGCCTAAAAATATTTTGGGAATTTTGTTTGCTAGTGTTTAATTTCTTCCATGGTTTGTTTTAATGGGTTTCCTTTTAAAAAGATAATTCCAAACAGAGGGTGGGGTTTTTTTTTTTATTTGTTTTTGTGGTTTTTTTTTTTACTTTTGTAGGGAAATTGCTTGACATGGTTAAAAAAATGGGAAAACCCCGATTTGTAATTTTCATGTTGAAGTAATGACCAAATTTTACCGAAATGAATTTAAAAATTGATTGGGGTTTATGTTAAAGAGAGTGGCCAAGATTAAAAAAAATTCGCTTTTGGTTGGGGCGCAACTCTGTCCGTTTGAAGTAGTGCGATTCCTTTTAATTTCTTTTGTATTTTTCATAGAGAATTTTTAGCGATGTAAAAATATATTCACCTGCCTCTATAAAACATAACTATTTACTTCCCCGTAGAAAGAAAATTTTTTTAAAAATCTAAATTTTAAATTTTTAAATTTTTAGTTTTTTAATTCATTTCAAAAAAAGAAAAATTTTGTGTCAACATTTTGGGTAAATTTTAAAGCACTTTTTAAATGGGAAAAAAAATTTAAATTTTAAAAAACCTTTTGTATTTAAAACCCCAATTTTCCCTTTTTATGGAAATGATGGGTCATTTATCTGACAAAAAATTTTGGTTTCTTAAAACATATCACCGACTTTAAAATATTTAGCATCGTGAAAAATTTTTAATTTTACTATTTTTTTTCGGAGACCTTTTTCTTCACAATTTAAAAATTATAAAAATTTAGAATGGAAAAGGGGAAAAGGGGGAAAGTTCCAAAGCAAAAAACAACCCGACCAGAAAGAAAACAAAAGAAGGTCCCCCCAATTAATCTTGTCAATTGGGAAATTTTTAAAAGGGGGCGTTTGTATAAAATTTTTATTTTTTTTGGCTCCCCTTTTCGAAATTTTAAAATTTATTTTTACACGTTGTTCTTAAATTTTCGGCAAAAAAACCCCAAAACCCACTTGTTTTCCTACTATATTTGTTTTAAATTTTCCCCAAAAATTGGTTTAAATTTTTTTTGTTTTTTCTTTTTCAAAATATTGTTTTTGGGTATATGATTGATAAATTTTGTTTTTGTCGTTAACCCTTTGAAAAAAAATTAATTCGTGCAAATGAATCGGTTTTTTTGGTAAACTGTTTTTGTTTTTTTACCCGCAAAAGTACAGGGAAAAAAAAAATAGTTCATTTAAAACTTTTTATTTCCCAGAAACGTTTTGGGTTTTATCGTCAAAGTCCTTATGGAAGTTTTAAAAAAAAATGCAAAGGGAAAAAATTTTTTAGAAAGTCCCCCTTTATGTTTCATGCAATTATTTAAATTTTAGATACAAACCAAAATTTAGAAAATCCCCTTTTATTTGAAAAAGTGTGCTTAAAAAAATTTTGGGTTTTCATCGAATCATAAATTTTAAACAATATTTTCGGGCCCCAGTTGGGTTTTTTTCGGGTTTTCGTTTTTTCAAATTTTTAATTTGAGTTTGAGGGTTTCAATGAAAAATTTTTTTCCCAATTTAAAAATGACAAGGACGCACTAATTTTAAAAAAAATTCAAATTTTTAAAACATGGGTTTTATTAAAAGGGGATTAAAAGTTTAATTTAATTAGGATTTCCAAAATATGGGGACGGTTAAAAAAATAAAAGGTAAATTTTTACATCCCAATTTTTAAAGTGAAAAGTTTTTAATTAAGGTTCTTAAGCGCCTTTTTCAATTTTTCAAAATAAAAATTTAAGAAACGGCGGATGGAAAATTTTACCCTTTGAAAAGGGTTTTTTAAAAAAAATTATAAATGAAATTATTTTATTTTTTCTTTTTGATTTTTGTTTTTCCCTTTTCGGAAAAATTTTTTAAAGAAAAAAGTGTTTTTCCTTTTTGGTTTTTTTTGGTTTGCAAAACGGGTTTCGGACTAAAAGGGATTTAAAAAAGGAAAATTTTGGGGAAATTTGGGGAAATTTTCCTTTTTATCTTTTTTTAAATATCAAAATTAAAATGTTTATATTCAAGGGGGTTTGGGTTTAAAAAAAATTTTATTTCAATTTTTTTAACTATTTTTAAAAGAAAAAATTTTTTAAACTTTTTGTTTATTTTTTTTGAAAAAGTGCTTTGGGCAAAATTATAACCCATTTAAACCCTTAATATAAATTTAAACCAAAAAACATTGGAAAAAGGAAAAAAACAAAAAGTGTTAAAGCTGGATAAAAATTCCAAAAATTAGAAAAAAAAAAAAAAAAAAAAAAAAAATTAAAAAAAAAAAAAAAAAGAAAAAAAAAACCTATTTAAATTTTAATGCTTTAACCTTTTTGTTTAAGGTTTAAAGTAGAAATTTTTTGTTAAAGGGAAAGAAAATTTAAAGCTTTTTGGGTTTTTGGGTATAAGTTTCCTACTTAAAAACCCTTTGTTTTGTTTAAAAGAAAATCCCGTCCCCTTTTTAAAAGGGGTTGGGGTTTGTTAAATTTTAATTTTGGAAAAAATTTTCCCGGGTTTTTTGAACCAAAAATTTAAAAAAAAAATTTTTATTCTATTAAACTTTGGACAACTTTATATTTACTGGGGTTTTTTTTTTAAAAAAACCATTAAACGAATTTTAAAAACCCCAATATTTCTCCCAAAAAATGAAGGTTTTAATTTTTTTTACCCCAAAAAAATTTGGGGGAAAGGGGGTTCCCCTTATAATTTTTTCTTTTTGGGGGTTTTTTTAAAAAAAATTTTTCGTTTTGAATTTTTTGTCAGGGGGGGTTTTTTAAAATTTTTAATGGGAAAAAATTTTTTTTTGGATGTTTGGGTTCAAATTTTATTTGTTTTTTAAATGTATTTTTGGGTATTTTTTAACCCAAAACAGTTTGGGGGTTTACTGAGTTTCCTTTCATTTTTGTATAGAAATAAAATAAAGAATTTGGATTTTTAGCCCCAAACAAATTGGGAACCAAATTTTTTTCCTTTTTTAGCTTTCCGGCTTAAAAAAAAGGGAAAAAGGGTTTTAAAACCATGTTTTTAAATTAAAGTTCAAATTGGGGGCTTTTCTTTTAAATCCATTTCCCTAAACTGTTTCCTTTTTGGGGTTTTTGGGAAAAAATTTGACCAAAATTTTTCACAATTTTAAAAATTTTTGAAAATTTTTGGTTTCCCTTTAAAAACTTGATGTTTGGTTTTCGGGAACGTTAACCAAGGGGGTTTTTGGGGGACCTTTTCTAATTGGGGGTTTTAAATCTATTTTTTTTAAATTTGGGGGGTTGGAGGGAGGAATTATCAAACCCTTTTTTCTTATTATTTTAAATTAAGCCCTTTTAAACGTTTTTCTTAAAAAAGTTTCCATCGTTTTGGTAATTATTTCTGGGGAAAAAGAAAAAAGGTACACAGAAAATTTTAAAATGATTGACTTTTTACCCTTTCTTTAAAAAAATTTAAAAATGGTTTTTGGGGCAATTTTAAATTCCTCCTTTCAATTTTGCAAAATTTTTTTTTTCGGCAATTGGTTTGGGTTTTTTTTATTTTAAATATTTTTTTTTAAACCCAAAAGGTTTCTACCTCCTTTTAAAAATTTAATCCCCCTTTTTCCAAAACCTTTCAAAATTTGGGTTTCCTTTTTGGTTTTTTTTCCCGAAATTTAAAGTGAAGAAATTTTAAAAAATTTTTTTTTTTACCTTTTTAGTTAAATGTCCGGGTTGTAAAAATTAAGAAATTTTCAAAACATTTTTAATAGAAATTTTTTTAAAGTTTCCTTTGGGGTGGCCCGGTTTTTGTTCCTTTTTTTTTTTTTTTGGGGGGGGAAATTTTAATTTAACCAAAATAAAATCAATTTTTTCAATTTTGTAAATTGGGATTATTTTTTCTTGGGAAAATTAGTTTTCCCCAAAACAGTTTAAAAATTAAAACCGGCGAAAATGTAACAAAGTTTCCTAAATTTTTTAAATAAATTTTAAATTTAACAGGGAATTTATTTAAAAGGGTGAAATTTTTTTTTCCTTTTAAATTTTTAAAAATTTGGCCTCCCTTTTTTTTTGTTCCCTTTTTTAATTTTTCTGTTAAATTTGTTTTAAAAATTTTTTTCAAATTTTTTTTTTCCCTTTTTTTTTTTTTCCTTTTCTTTTTTCAGTTTAAAATTTAAAAGGTTTAAAATTAAAAATTTTAAAAAAAAAATTTTTTTTAATTGGGAAATTTTCTTTTGGAGATTTTTTTTTAAATTTTTTTTTTTTTTTTTTTCCCCTTTTAAATTTTTTTAAAAAAATTTCCTAAAAAAAACCCCTTTATTTTTATATTGTTAAAAAACAGAACTTAAAAGTCTTAAAATTTTCAAAAATTGTTTAAATTAAAAAATTTTTTAATATTTAAAAAAATTTTTTTTTAGGTTAAAACTACTATTAGGTTCAAATTTTTGTTTTCCATTTTTTAAAATAATTTTTTTTTTTTCAATAAAGCTCAAAAAGTTTTTTTTTTGTATTTAAAATTGCATTTATTTAATTTTTTGTTGTTTTTTTAATTTTCCCCGGAATGTTTTTTGTTGGGTTTTAAAAAATATCCTTTTTTTATTTTCCACTTTGCAGTCATTTTTGAATAAGTATTTTTAAAGACCTTTTTTAAAATTTTTTTTTTTGGGGTTTTTTAAATTTAAAGGTTTGCCTTTTTTAATAAACCCCCCGTTAATTCGTTTATAAACAAAAAATCCAATTTTTATTCTTTACAAAAAAAGGGTGTAAAAGTTTAAAACCCAAATTTAAAAAATTTTTTTTTTTTTTTTTTAAATTGAAAAAATTTTAAGCCTTTTATTTTTCAAAAAAAGGATAAACAAAAGAAAAAATTTTAAAGGTTTGGCCCAAATGACTTTTTGTAAACAAAAAATTTGGTCCCGTCGGTTTAAAAAATTTTTAAAACCAAATTTTAAAAGAACATAAAAAAGGCTGAAAATTTGGGCCTTTTTAAACCTTTTTTGGGAAAATTTAAAAAACAAAATTAAAAAATTTTTTAGATATTTATTGGAATTTTAAAAGTGGTTATTCCAAAAACATGGAAAATAAATCAAATCAAATTTTTTTAAAAAAAACCATTTTAAAGGGGTTTTAAGGGCCTAAACCTTTCCCACCAAAAAAGTTAAGGGGAAAAATTTTGTAAAAAAAACAACTCCACAAAAAGAAAAAACCTTTTAAAAATTTTAAAGGGGGAAATTAATTATTTAAAAAAAAAATTAATTAAAAATGTAGTTTTTTGAAACGTTTAAAAGATGCAAATAAAAAAATTATAAGAGGGGTTTTTTAAAAATTATAAGGGCCTTAAACCCTTTTCCCTTTTTAAGGTAAAGGCTTACCTTAACCTTTCCCAAAAAAATTTTTTTCCCTTTTTAAAAAAATTTTACGATTTGCTTTTTTAGTTACGTTTTTTAATTTTGGGGCCCAAATTTTAAACCTTAGATTTAACCCGGGGGGGTGATTTAATTTATTTTCCCGGTAAAAAACCTTTACTTGGGGAATTTTGAAAAATTCTCAAAAAGAAAAAATGAAAAAACCAAAATGCCTTTTTAAGAAGATTATATTTTTTTAATAACCGTGATTGATTAAAAAGGGAAAATTTAAAAAACATGTTTAAACGGTTAGTTAATTTAAATTTTTTGGCAGGCCCCAAAACAAACTTGAAAAAGTTTAAAAAGAAAAGTTTTTTTTTTTAAAAATTATGGGAAAAGGAAAAAAACCTTTTTAAATATTTTAAATTTTTTTGCAAAAATTAAAAAAAGAAAATGTAAAAAAACCTTTGGTTTTGTAATTTCCCTATTAAAAGTTTTTTAAAACAATTTTGTTGAAAAAAAAGGAAAGTCTTTCAATTGAAAAAAATAATTTTAAGATGAATTTTTAAAATTTCTTAAAAAATCTTTTTTTGGGGGGGAAAAAAAGAAATTTTTAAAAAAAAAGGAAAAAAACTTTTAAATTTTTATGTTAAAAGCCTTTTAAAAATTTTTTCAGAGTTAAACTTCAAGTAAAAACCAATAAATTTTTTGTTTTCAAATTTTCCAATTGGGGAAGGTAGTTTGTGGGGGGTCTAAAAAAAAGGGGCTAAGAGGTTTTTCGAAACCCTTTCCTTGGAAAAATTTTTTTTTTTTTTAACTTTTTAAAAAAATAATTTCCAAAAAAATTAATTTTTAACCAAAATTAAAATTATTTTTCAATTTTAAAAGAAAAACATTCAAAACTTTTTTAAAAGAATTTTTTTTGCCAAAAACCCCCCCTTTTACCCCTTCACATTCGGCCGGGCCCAAGGGGTGGGGCCCCAAATCCCAAATAACATTTAATTCAATTTAACCAAAAAACAAAATTGGTTTAAAATTAAATTGAAAAGGAATTTTAAAAAAAAACCAATTTTTTTAAGTTTTAAATTCAAAAAAGGTTTAAAAAAGTTATTTAAAAATTTAAGTTGCATCAGTTTCGGCCTAAAAACCGGTTGGGTTCCCTTTTTTCTCGTTTTTTACCCAATTTGGGAAATTTTTTGACTTAAAAAAATTCGAAAGGGATTTTTTTTCCAAACAAACCGTTTTTATTTTTCTAACATTTTTTTTTTTTCACCTTTTTCTTATGGAAAAAGTTTTTTTCCAATTTTTTTCCCAAACGTGACTTGGCTTGTAAATTTAATTTTAAGGGGAAAAAAAACTTTTAATTTTCTTCCCTTTTTTAAAAAAAATAACAATCTTTTATTTAAAATACCGGCAGTTTGGTTATGGTTTTATTTTCCCTTTTTAAAATTTTTAAAGTTTTTTATTTAATCTAAAATTTTTTTAAATTTTTTTTTTCTTTTTTAAGGCGGTTTTGGTTTAACCCCCTTTTTCCTTATATAAAAAATATTTAACTTTAAAATTTTTATGGATTAGTGTTTTTGGCTGTAAAAAATTTTTCAAATTTTTGTGGTTAATTTTGGGGGGAAGGGGTTAATTTTTCCCCAAAAAACAAAACCCCGAACATCCTTTTTTTCGGTTTTTTGGAAAATTAAATTTTTTAAAACTCTAAAAGTTTTTTGGAAAAAATTTAAACTTTTAACCCCAAGGTTTAAAAAGATTCCCCGTTTTTCAATTTTTTTATGTTTTAATTTCTTAAAAAAACCAAAATTAAAAATTTGAAAAAAAACAGGCTTTTGTTAAAAAAAGGGAAAATTTTTCCAATTAAAAATTACAGGAAATTTTTTCTTTTACAGGAAAATTTTGAACCTTCAAAAATTTTCAAAGGCCCCTAGGGAAAATTTTTTTTATCCCATTTTTAAAAACCCCGGTTTTATTTTTCCCAAATAATTTGAAAAGTGGGAAAAAATTTTGGGGGGAATTATGAAATTAAAAAACTTTTATTTTATTTTAAAAAAAAAAAAAGTTGGGGTTTTGGAACTTAAGGGCCCAATTTTTTTATGGTTTTTTATTTAAATTTTAATCAAAATTTTTTGCCTTTAAATTTTCTTTTGTTTTAACCTTCCTTTTAAAGGGGGACCAAAACATTTTTTAATTTTTAACCCTTTTTTTTAAACAAATGAATGTTAAAGTTTTAAAAATTTAGGGGGCTAAAAAATGCCTTTTTTTTCGGTTAAACAAAAAAAGTTTATAAAAAAAAACAAAAATTTTTTTTTATTTAAAACCAGTGGCAAAAAAAGGGTTTTTTTCTTTTTTTAAAGAAGAAAACCCCTTTTTCCCCCTTTAAAGTTTTAAAAGTCCTTTTGTTTATAATTTTTGGTTTTCATGAAGGGGGCCCAAATTTTCCAAAAACTTTTCCCTTTACATTAATTTTATTTTTGGGGAAAAAAATTTTTTTAATTATTTTAGTGAAATCCCCTTTTTTGATTAGATTTCCCCGGGGTAGGGTTTTTAAAAAAACCCCTTTTGGGGTCACAAAAGAAATAAAGGGATCTTTAAAAACATAAAAAATGGGTTTTATGTTTGCAAGTAAAATTTTTCATTAAAAGGGAAAATTTTTTTTTCCGGGAAGGGGTTTTTTTAAATATGAGTTTTTAAAACAATTTTCGCCTTTTCATTTTAAAACAAGACCATAAAAAAGTTTCTTTTTGTTTTTTTAACATAAATTTTAAGAATTTTAAATTCTTTTTAAAAAATTTTTGGAAATTTTAAAAATTAAAACCCCAAAAAACCCTTTTTCAGGAAAATTTTTAAAACCCCTTTAGTTTGCCCATTAGGTTTAAAAAAATTATTTTTATTTAAATTTTAAATAAAACAAAAAAATTAACATTTTGTGATTAAAAGGTTTAGTTCCTTTTAAACGAGGCCAAAGAAGATAAAAAAAAACAATTTAAACTCAAAATTTTAAAACCCTTAATGACAAAGAATTTTGGCTAAAAATTAAAAAACTAAAAGGGGAAAAAAAAAAGGGGAACATTTTTTTAAAAAAGAAACTTAAAATTTAAAAAACACGAAACCCCCCAAAAACCTTTTTTTGTTTCCAAAGGGTTTTCTCCCGGAAAAGGGGGGCCCAAATTTCTTTTTCCCCTTGGGACCTTTTTCTTTTGTTTTTATTTTAAAAAAAGGGGAAAAAAGCTTTAACAAAAGGTTTCCCATAAAATTGGGGAATTGTGGTTTAAAACGTTTAAAAAGGGTAATTTTCCCTATTTGGATTTTTTTTTTTTTGGGGGTTTTTTTTTTCTTAAAATTTTATTGCAAAAAAAATCTTCCCTTCCCTTTTTTTCCAAACCTTATTTTTTTTTATATTACAGAAAAAGTCTACTTTCTTCTTTAAAAAAAATTTTAAAAATTTGCAACAATTTTTTGTTTTAAAAGTTTTGTTGAAACCCCCCCCTTTTTTTCCGGAAAAAATTTAAAAACAAAATTTTTTGATTTTCTAAAAAATCTTTTTTTTAAAAATAAATTTTTAAATTAATTTTTATTTTTTAATTTTTTTCCCAAGTGTTTTTATTAAACTTCAAATATCCCATTTTTAAAAAAGGGTCAAATTAATTTATTTAAAAGCAATTAATTTAATTTTTTTTTCATTATGTTTTTAAGGTGTTACCTTTTTTTTGAAAAATTTGTTTTTCTGTTTAAAGGAATGAAAGGTTTCCTTTAAAAAAGATGCCCTTTTGGGCAATTTTTAAAAATTTTTCCCCGCTTTAAAAAAAAAAATTTTTTTTTAGTTATTGGGGCCTTTTAAAAATTCAAAACAAATTTTTTGGATCTTTGACAAATTAGAAAAAGGGGTTTAAAAAAAATTTTTTTTTGGGCCCGTGAAAGTAAAGCAAATTTTTAAAAAGGGAAATTTTTGACTTTTTGCTGGTTTTTTTTTTATAATTTTTTGGGTTTTTAAAAATTCCCCTTTTTTCTATTTTAAGGGATTAAAAAAAAAATTAAAAACCAAAAAAATTTCACAAAAATTTTTTTAAAAATGCAGGGAAAAAATTCACCCTTGATTTTTTTTCTGAAAATTCTGATTAAAAAAAACCCTTTTTGAAAAATTGGGTTTAATTTATCCCTTTAAATTGTTTTTAAAAAAAATTAGGGGGAAAGGTTTTTGTTTTTTCTTTTAATCTTTTAAAATTGTTTTAAACTTAATTTTGATGGTTTTTCCTTTGAATTAAAACAATTTTTCAAAAATAAAAGTTTTTGGTTAAAATTTTCCTTTTAAAAAAGGGGAAATTAAATTTTTCCATTTTGCAAAAACCCCCCACATTCCCTTTTTGAAAGGGGTCCCGGGAAAAATTTTCCCTTTTTAACCCCCTTTAAATTTTTTTTTTGAAAAATTTAATTAAAATGGAAAAAACCCCTTTCAATAGGTCCATAAAATTTTTCCCTTTAACCCCATGTTCCTTAACCTTTCCAATTTTTACAAAAAATTTAAATTTTAAGTTTCAGTCTTTTTTTTTAAAAAAAAAAAAAAATTTCCCCCAATTTAAATTTTAAATAAAACCCAAATTATTTTTTACAACGAAGATTTTTTTCTTTTAAAAAACTTTTATTTTTTTCGAATTTTTAGGGGTTTTTCCCAAAAAAAGGGGCTAAAATGCTTTTTTAAAAAAAGGGGGCCTAAACAGTGAGTTTAAAATTATTTAACTTAAATCTTTAAAACCCGAAAAAAATTAAAAAATTTAAAAGGTTGTTACCCGCAAACCAAACGAAACCTAAAAGAAAATTTTAAAGGTTTTTAAAAAAAAAATTGGAAAAGGCCAAAACCCCATAAAAATTTTAATTTTTTTTAAATTTCTAAATTTTGGAGTAAATGTCCCCTTTTTAATTGTTAAAAAATTTTTTTGTAAAAAAGTTTCAACAAAAAAAAAAAACTTTTAAAAAGTTTTTCCCAAAACCTCAATTTGGAACAAAAATTTAAGAAACTAATTTTAAAAAAAAAAACGGGGTGGGAATTTTTTTTATTTTTTTAAAAATTTTTTAGAAAAAGTTTGGGGAAAAGCAAAAAAACATACCCACCTAAAAAGGCAAAATTAAAAAAACCCGGGCCAAAAAAAAAGTCCAAAAATTTAAAACTTAAAAAATAAATTTTAAAACCCTAACGAACCCCATTCCTTTTCAAAAAAATACAAATTTTTAAAAAAGGGGAAAGTGGTTAAAAATTTTTTTATTGGGGGTAAGGTTTACCAGAAGCCGATTTTTTCAAAAATTTTTCCCTTTTTTAAAAAAAAAATTTGGGCGAATTTAAAAAAATTTAAAAAAATTTTAAACCAAACTTTTTAAAGGGAAAAAAAACTCAAAAACGGTTTTTTTTAGGCATCAAAGGAAACCCAATATAATTTGGTTTTTTTTTTTTCTTTTATAAACCTATGTAAATTTTGTTTAAACAGGAACGGAAAAATCCCCTTTGCCAAATGGAAGACGTAAGGGGCCATTTTGGAACCCAAATCATTTTTGGGAAAAAATTTAAAGGGAAACCCAAAAAAATTTGAAATCTTTTAAAATTTTTTTAAAAATTTCCCCCTTTTTTTCAATTTACCAAAAGGCTATTTACTTGTAAACGTTAAAATTTTAACTTTTTTTCTTTTTGTAAATTAAAAATTTAAAAATTTAAAATTTATTAAAATTTTATAAAAAATTTTTAAAAAGGGGGAAAAACAAAAATTAAAAAATTTTAAAAAAGGAAAGGAATTAGATAAAATTACAGGCTAAAAGGTGGAAAATAAAAACCCATTTATTTTTGGGCTAAATTAAACCAACTTTTTTTAAACAAAATGAAAAATTTTTCCCCCTTTAAATTCCCCTTAATTTTCAAAAAGAAAATTTTAGTTGAAATTTTTTTTTTAAACGCCGTGGAAAAAAACAAAAAAAATTTTGGTTAAAAAAAGGGGGGAAAAAAATAAAAATTTTCCAAAATTCCCCCCTGATTCCTTTTCTACTTCAAAATTTTTTCCAAGGAATTTTGGAAAAACCTTTTTTTTTTGAATTTTCTCCCTTGGAGATTTTTTTTTTTTTAAAAAATTTCAAAAAAGAAAAAGGAATAAAATTTTAAAAAATTAAAAAATATCTTTGTAAAATAAAACCTTTTTTTCTTATATAAAATTTCGTTTTGGGGTAATTTTTTTAGGGGTAAAATTCCCCTTAAAATTTGGGTATTTTCGCCCCTTTCTTTCCCCCAATTTTGTTAACCAGCCTTCCAACAAATTTAAAGGCAAAAGGGGAAATTTCAAGAAAAAGGAAAAATTTTGTAAAAACAATTTATTTTAAAAGGGGTATTTTAAAACCAATTAAAGGGGGGTTTCCAAAGGAAAAAAAAATTATTTCAGAAAACAAACGGCCATTTTTTTGGGAAATTTGAAATTGGGAATTTTTTTTAAAAAGGAAAAACATATTTTTTAAAGGGTTTTCCTTTGTAAACTATTTGGAAAACAAAATTTTAAGGAATTTTTAAACTTGCCAATTTTTTTACCCCGGGGTTGTTTTTGGCTAAAAATAAAAATTGGGAAAAATTAAAAATAAAAATATTTGTTTTCTTAAAATTTGTTTGGTTTTATAAAATTTGGTTTTGTTAAAATTTTAGTTTTTAAATTTTTATTTCGATGTTGTTTATTTAGTTTTTTTTGTTTGCCCTGGTTTTTCTAGTTGCCCTTTTTTTTTTGAAAATTTTTAAAATTAAGGGCTAACCCAAAAAATTTTATTTACACTCCAAAAAATTTTTTTAATTTTTTTAGAATTTTTTGTTTTGGTTTAAACCAATTTTGATTTTGTTTTTTTTAAAATTCGCGTTTTAAAAAATTTCATTTTTTGGGGCTTTTAAAAATTAAAAACAAAAAATTTTAAAAATTTTTTTAAAAAAAATTTTTCTTTTGTTTTATTTCCCTTTTAAAATTTTTTAAAATTTTTAATTTTTTTTTTTAAATGAAATTTTTTTTTGTTCAAAAAGCGGCTTAAATTAACTTTTTATCAAAGAAAATATGTTTTTTAAAAAAAATTCAACTTTTTTTTAATTTAATTTTAATTTAAAAAAGTTTCTTTTTTTAATATCCAAATTTTTAAAACCCATGAAACTGAATGTATTATATAAAAAATTTTTATGATCTTTTTATTTATGATTCATCCTTGATTGTGTCGGGAAAAGGGACAAAATATTTGCCACTGGGGGTTAGAAACCTTACAAACAATCAAATTTTTTTATTTTGGGAATTCCCCCAAAAACATGATTTCGGTTTTTTGAAAAAGGTTTAAAAAATGTTTTATTTTTTTTCCCCATCGTCATTAGCCGTTTTCCTTTTTTTTAAAAAAATCTCGTATCTGGCGCCCCAAGATTGTCAGCCCGGGATCTTTTGTTGAGATGGGGAAAAAACGTTATTTTTGATAATTTCCGACTGTTTAATAAAAATAAAAGGTTTTCTGATTATATAAAAAGATGTAAACAGAAAATAAAAGATGATTACAGTGGTTTGATTACAGATTAAATTTTTTTAAAGTCAATTTTTTTTAAATTTTTTTATTTTTGGGGTTTCTGTAAAATTTAACCCGGGATCCGTTTTTATTTTCCGCCCTTTTTTTCTGAAACCCCTAATTTTTACATTTAATTGGGAAAAGAAAAAAGGGAAAAAATTTTAAAAACAAATTTTTTGCGTAATTTGGCGTGACATTAAAAATTTTTAAATTTTAAATTATTTTTTTTATCGTGTAAATTACTCAAAGAATTAAGAATTTAAAAATGTCCCAGGGGGAAAAAGGGATAAAATTAAGTTTTATTTACCCTTTACCTTTTTTTACAAAAATTTTATCAATATTTATATATACATTGAATCTGAACCCCCCCCCCCCCCCCTAAAATTTTTTGAAGCCAAAAGTTTTTAAAGGGCGCGCAGCTTTTATTGAAATCAGCTGATTTTAAAGGGGAAAATTTTATCTGCCGGAAAACGGATTTTGTGTGTTAAAAAGCAATTTGGGCCCAATTTTACAACTTTTTTTGGATGGAAAAAACAGATCATATAATTTCGGAGTTTTAAAAGCTACTATTTTAAATAGACGAAAAATTCTGAAAAGGGGAAAAAATTTTTGGGAAGTAATTTCTATATTAAAAAAAAAACCCCCCCAAAAAAAAAAAATGATTTTCAAAATGACTATTGCATTTTTAGTTTTAAATTTGATTAAAACAAAGTATTTTTCATTATTATTCCCTTTAGAAGGGTTTTCATTGATAAATTTTTCCCTTTAATTTTCCCTTTTTTTAATTTCTCAAATTTTTAACATTGCAAACGGACAATTTTTATTTTTGACGTTATTTCTTAAAAAAAAGGATTTTAAAAAAAAAATAATTATAAAAAGGGAAAAAAAAGATAAATTTAAAAAAAATTCTTTTCATTTTAGGGTTTAAAAAAAAGGAAAACCTTTTTAAAAGAATATTAAAAATTTTTACATAAAAATAAAGTCTAAAAATAAAAAAAAAGATGTTTAATTCTTTTGTTTCAGTTACTTAAAAGAAATTTGTTTTTTGTGTAGCAAAACATTGTTTTTTTTTTTTGGATATACATTCTAATGTAAATTTAAAAGTTAACTTCCTTTATTTTTGAAAATTTTGTTTAAAAAATTTCTCTGAATTTTCGGGAATTTGGATTATTTTTTTTTTGTTCCCTCCGTTTTTGATTTTTTTTTGGGGGTATCTTAAAATTTTAAAAATATTCTCTAAAATAGAAATTTTTTAAAACGGAAAATTTTTGTTCTTTTTTCCTTTTGTTGAAAGAGTTAAAAATTTTTGATATTTGAATTTTAAAATTTTCCAAAATTTTTAAAGCAGGGAAACCCTTTTTTTCAATGCAAAATTAAAAAACCAATCAAATTTTGTTATGCAAATTTTAAGTTTAATGAAAGAAAAATTTTAAATTTAAATAGTATTTAAAAATGTCTTCTCTATTGGGCTGGGGGTTTTTTAATGTGCATGGGGTTTTTTTTCTCGTTCGCTTTTTTTCCCCTTCAGTAATTTTAAAGAGCCAAATTTTCCCCTTAAAAAATTTTTTAAACGAAATTTTAACAAAAAACCATGAAGGGAAACAAATTGATTTTTGAAAAGGGAAAAAAGATTTTAAAAAAAACAGGTTTTGTTAATGTCATCGGTTTTCAAAGCTATGATTTCTTTTGGTTTTAACCCTTTAAACCCAAAAAAAATTGGACGCATTAAAATTTGGGTCGATCATATCGAAATCGTGTCCCCAACAAGCTTTACACATGTTTAGTGCGTACTAGAACCCAAACATACGCGTTAATCGGGCGTTCAAGTAAGGCGTAGGGTTTGAAGTTTGTCTTGCATGGGACTATTTGCGACGCGTCCTGGTGTATTTGGGGAAATTTACCCGTGCTTTCGGCGTGTCTGTGACATATAATTAGGGGTGCTTCTACTGACTAGGGACATATTTCAATTTATAAGTCAGCTGAGGCTCACCTCCGGTTACAGGATTTTCCCGTTGCATCGGGAAAATCCTTTAGGTGACCTTTTGGCTGTTACCCGCATTTCAGTCTCTACGATTTTTTAGGCTATAAAACGTGCACTAAACGTGTCTCAATCTTATCTGTAGGTTTACAACAATTTCCAAAAAAAACACGCACACACGTAAAAAAAGTCCGGGAACTTTAGTTAGATTAATATTTCTGATGATATTGGGACTTAAAAAGTTTGTTTTATTGATACAAAAAATATAAGGTGTCACCCATCGTTTTTTTAATTTTAAATTGTTTTAATATCCCGGACAATGTGGATAAGAACCGAAAAGCCAGCGATCGTGATGTCGTGTTAAAAATCTTGTTTTTCGACTTTTTTATAATTAGTTATTACGTTGAACTTGTAGATCTATACCTCACAAATTAAAATTTAAATGACTCCCTATACTTTCTAATCAACAAAACGGAAAAAATTAGTTACCATGTTATATCAATTGTTAACGAAAGATCGTTGGGGCACTTTTTTTGAGAACGGCCCGGCAAAATTTAAAAAACCCCATCATTTATTTCTTTGTTTTTTTTCCCGGTTTTTAAACGTGTATCTTGTACTTCTTACTAATGGATTTGTTGTATCTTTGAAAGGGATAAAAAGTTACTTATTTAAAGTTACAGTTTTACAAAGAAAAAAAATATACATATTCTTAAGAATCCGTGAAATTGCCAATGTACTTACCCGTTTTATAGAAACCCGTATGTTCTTGTAAAAAAAAGAATAATCATCGTAGTACTGTGCAGGGCATGTCAACCCTAATAAAACAATTTTGTTATGTAAACGAAAAAAAACATACACCCACTTTATGAAAAACAAAACAACAAAACAATAACAATATCGAGATTTTTCATAAACTAAGAGTGGGATTTCTTTCTTCCACAAAAAGATGCAAACAGCTAAGCGCGAGCATGTTTTGATCAATTGTTTCAAACTTTCGTTTGCAAAGTTTATATAAACTTTGACAAACTATGCAAACGATAAAAATGCGTCTGCAGTTTGTCGTTTGTCGTGTTTTAGTACAAACGCTACATTTGTTTCTTACTTCAACCTGGTTAAACAAAGTATTAGGTTCTACGTTTGTTAAAAGTCTGTTTACCAACAACATGTACATGCATTATTGAAAGCTCAAACAGAGTCAGTAAAGACTTATCAAACGATGTATTTGTTTCTACTTTTGTAGCGTTGAGAAAACAGCGAGATAACGTTTGCAAAATTTTGGTAAGAAAGAAATGCGGCCATGATATGACTCTTCTTGAAAGTTGTAATTGATAATTTGATAGCGAAAATATTTTTGATTTGATAAACGAAAATTGTTACTGATTTGAAAAACAAAAATTGCACTGCATTTTTAAGTTTTTTTGCTCATTTTCAATTGATGTAAAAATATCGCGAAATAATTTTTAGGTTGAATGTTCAGTAGAAAATGCATAACGAAATATTATTTTGTGAAATTGATAGCTCAATATATTGGCATTTAACTGATTTGAGGATATAATTAAAAAAAATGACTGTTTGTAAATTCCAGTGACATATGTCACTTGAATATCTATTATCAAATCGTTGATCATAATGAAAGATACACATATTATATAAAACAAAATTGGTATTAATTCAAAATTATGGCATTATTGCTATTAAATCAATGTTAGTACGAAAATAGGAGGTACAATGTACAATACATCACAATTAAAAAAGAATACGAGAAAAACAAACACTAAAATATACACATTTTTTAGACTGTTAAAACAAAAATATATTCAGAATTATTCAACAAACGTTTTACGCACGTTGCCATTTTACCTCAAATGGATTTTATAAACCCGAAAATTTCAACGGGCGTCACATATTTATGTTTCGTTATTAATTTTTGTAAAAAGTAAAAACACAAAAATACTGAACTCCGAGGAAAATTCAAAAAGGAAAATCCAAAATCAAAAGGCAAAATCAAAAGTCCAAACACATCAAACGAATGGATAACAACTGTCATATTCCTGACTTGGTACAGGCATTCTCTAATGTAGAAAATGGTGGATTCGACCATTTTTTTGTACGAATTGTTTTACATTTTGTCAGGCCTTTTAACTGGAATTTCTAAACGATCGTTTCAGAGATAATACATTTTACTATAATTAGTTATCAAAAGTACCAGGATTATAATTTAGTACGCCAGACGCGCGTTTCGTATATGTTACAGTAAATAGGTGAAATTAGGAATTACACGTAATAACTAAACATTTCAGTAAATACCTGTAATTACTTGCCAATTTAGTAATTACATGTATTTACTAGTTGTTTCAGTGATTACTGGTATTCACTGATTTTTTTGGTAATTTTTACAACTATTTACTAACTTGATCTTTTTGTTTTAAAATTAAAGTTATAAATCAAGATACAAAATAAGAACGTAAAGGGTAGGTATTTTAGAGCTTACTTAATTAAGGATTAAGGAATATAAGACACATACAGTGTATACTCTGTAGTGTTTGTGAATAGAAACTGGAAAATGGTTATTATTAAAGTTTTGAAACTCCCTAAAAATCATTTTCAGCATGCAAGACAAATGATATCATTCCAAAATTGAAAAATATTGTGAGAAGTTAACAGGCAACTTCGCCACCTCTTTTTGATGATAGACATTCGATAAAGCAAACATTTGTGATTTTAAAGAGTGATAACCAACAAGTGTTTAAACTTTTTTTTTTGCAGGATTTAAACGACAATTTTTTTTCTGTCTAAATTTGAAAAAAAATGTGTTATCTGAGCTGGCCAGACTTTTCGCCGTATCAATGATTAAAACCTGTATTTTTTTCAATGATGTAAATATAAGAAAAAATAAACGAGAGGAAAATTTTGGTGTTACCATGCAAGGCCTACCCCTTAAAGTTCTACAAATTTTTATAACTTTCTTAAATTATCCTAGATTTCTCTCAAACTTGAACAGAATGATAATAAGATATTTTTCAAGTAAATTTTGTAAAAATAAAATTAAGTTTTTCCGTATTTTACTTATAAATCTAGTTTTATGCCAGTTAACATTACAATCACACTGTGGTTAAAGTTTTTAAAATTTTAATAACTTTCTCAAATATCATGGATTTCTACCAAACTTGGACAGAAGCTTGTTTATGATCATAAGATAATATCCAGAAGTAAAAATGGAAAAAATTTCCTTTTTCGTATATTCCTTATAAATGGACTTAGCTTCTTCCAGTCCTAGACCGTGAAAAGATAGTATATGGAGGAAAATTTTAATATTTTTTTCCCATTTTTGTTGAGCCTGCGACTAACAGCAAATGTAGGCGATATATACTGGGTTTCATGAAACCCTTACAATTTTAAATCTGAATCCATCGGTAACTTATCTACAGCTAGGGGTTGAATCGAAGGTCACATGAATAAGTATTTAATGAGGTCCATTTATTCACTTGCAAGTGCACAACTCAAGCAGGTTTCTCAGCTTATTTTTAGTAAATTAGATCCAGATTGACTTCTAAAGGTGAATTATAATTTCACTATATCATTTTCATTAATGATTTAATAAAATTTTTTTTTTTTTTTATCTCGTAGCTAATGCTCCTATAAAAAAAGATACATTTTAGGCTAATCACTTTTTAAAAGACTGCTCACTGATCTTCTATAGTTAGTATTATCCTAACTTTTGATCAGCTGACCATATTACAACATTATTTTACCAGTTAGTAAATAGGTGTAAAAATTCATTTTGAAATTAGTAATTACTGGTAATAACTAGGCCATTTCAGGAATTACTAGTATTTACTAGGTGCATCGGGGATTACATGTAATTCCTAAATTTTAGTAATTACATGTAATTCCTAATTTCACCTATTTACTGTAACATATACATAAGACTCATCAGTGACGCTCATTTCAAAATATTTATAATGCCAAACAAGTACAAAGTTGACGAGCATTGTAAAATTATAATATGAAACATGTTATTTCCCTTGTCGCGAAGTAGAACTGAATTGTCAAATCGCAGCAAAGAAGTTCAAGGATAGTCAACGATTAGCGGGTTGTAATCACTGTTGATTTAAAGATGATATTTGGTTTATATAATGCAAAAACTAGAATTTGTCCTTTGACTTTCAATTTACTTGTAATGAATTTCAAATGTGATGCAGGAAATGCTTGGAAATTAAAGTTACATTAATGGTTTCCTGAGCAAGAAGAATAACTCGTTTGAATATCAGGCTCGGACTTTCAGAGCCGATCAATGTGTAATAAGATATTTCGAGAAAAGCATCAAGGTATAATACATGTCTATACTATTTGACCGCCGAATGGCCTACCGTCATTTCTCATTTGTAGTACTTTTCAGATGATAATACACTAAAGATGCAAGACCATCAAAGATATTGGACAAGACCTATTTAAAAATACAAAAATTCAATAGAAGATAACGCTTATTCTAGCATATATCTTTTTGTAAATGAGAATTTTCATAACAGACAAACATTCTGTCATGTATTTCCCCATGTTATAGAACATACATCTTTGTTGTCTAATCTAACGTTATTAAAAATTCAAAAATTACATTACAAATTTATTCGTCATCTATAATTACACTATAAGAGATATATGATGTTAACGATATGACCTTGTCGAACCTAATTAAGGTTGTGTGTGGTACGTGTAACGAATTATGGAATGGGTAATGTACGAGATTTAATATAATTATATTTTGAACAAAAAGTTAAAACTGACTATCATTAAGATGAAAACAAACAAGTAATACAGTTGATCAGCATTTTTGAAAAATCAGAAGATACAAATAAAACTTTTAAAATGTAGGCGTCAAACGTGGTTCTATTTTAGATTTACTTCTATCCGGATACAATAAATACAAACACTTGAAAACCAAGGATGTGTAAGAACCAAAACATGTAAACATATTGTGAAGGTTCAAAATCATAGCCTTTCTTTGATTAAAATTACTAAAAGAATGAACTCACTGGAAATCGCCAAAAAAAATGGCGATTATAAAGTTTATGAAATATCTATCTAAATGTCGCTCAGCATTTAGTCTTGTTAGATGATTGTTGTACACTGTTGTTTGTCATGGCATTGTCAGTTTGTTCTCGACTTATAGGTTTGAATATATTTGGAGTATCTTTCGCCACATTTTGTATATGCTTTACAACATATTTTATAATTGTAGTCTACAGAAATGTGTATTCTTTCGTGTTCGAAAGTATATTACTGAAAGATTAAAACGTATTGTATTTTTGAACGGGAATTTGTTTTACCTTTTTTAAATTTTTTCAATGTACATAAATTAGTTGTAAAAATTGTGGAATTGTTTGTCGACTGAACTTTGATGTTTTCGCAAAATACATAAATGGAAAACAGCATAAATTCAGCATTTTGTTTTTCATTTTCATGACAAAGTACATAAGGATTATGACTTTACATTTACTTTGTATAATTCAACACGTTTTTCTTGATTTTAAACTTTTCCAAACAATTATTTTATGTAAAACTTATTACTTACTGATTTTTGCGCAATATTAATAATTGGTTCAAAGCATGGTCTTTTTATCGAAATGTTGGATAACGGCAGCTACTCAACAAGTTCATTATTTTTGTCTATTAATTGGAAGTATAAGATTAACCAAAACAATTGTTTAATTATCAATATACTTTTACCTTGAAGTATTAAATTTCTACCTTTCCCTAAGATATTGGAATAGTTCCAATGTGTTTGTGATCGACTTAAATTGTTAATAGTACAATTAATATTTATATTTGAACACACACAATCATATAAATTCAATAGGTCAGGAATGCACATTCAAACGACAATGCCAGGCCTAAAAACGGCGTATCATGGAGCTGAATATTGAAGAAAAGAGTAAGTTATGCGATGCAGATAGGTATATTATAGTTACATCGACTAAGTCCCAAGGATATATGAATGTGAAAAGGTTTTTGAACCATATACACCAGTTATTAAAAGCAGGCTTTATATAGAGAATAATTTGCGAAGTGACTATGTTTATATAATCAGATAAATCATACGGTTCCAAGATTTACAATGAATAATTCGTTTAAAATTAGTCAGAAGTTTTAGAAAACGTCGCCGAAACTCTTTCACCATCCTTTTTGGTTTTATTTCAAGATCCAATTATAAAGTCTGAAGAGATTTTCTCTAAGCATATTCCTGAATAACCTTTACACCTTTATCCGTTTTACATTTTTGTCTTTAATATTTTCGGCAATATTCTTTCTCTGATAATACTGATTAGCAGCTGGTAATTTGTTTATGCATCTTTAAAAAAATAAGAACAAGTCTTTATTTTCCTCTTTTGAATTGTAAAACTGTTTTTCTGTTCTATGACTTTAATAAATTAAAGCTTATTATAAGATATTAAATGCTTTCATTTTTGAAGGCTTGCAGCGACTTATTTCTGACCGTAGTTTTTAGGTGGATAGTTGTCTTATTTTACATATCAAATAATTCTATGTAAACAAATCATGTATTTGCTGTACACAGATCATGTATATATTGCATTCCTGTTGTTTGGTTATATTTTTGAATATTTGTTTTAGTGAGGATTGGTTTTAATGTAACTTTTGGTCATTTTCTATAATTTGCAATACTGATTGAAAATCTTTTTAGTAACATCTAGGAAGTATAGGGGTACAAACATGTATTAAATGCACAAACTGTCTTGATAAAGCAGAGTTGACGGGCTTATACTTTTGTACGCTAGATAGAAGGTAAAACTACATCCGTGTCAAAAGTAGAACAGTTTGAAAGGAAAGAAATGCAAAGTTGAAGAGCATATTTCTAATAATTTAACATTTTAAACTCGTAAATTAAAAGAATTGAACACATTAATTTGTTATATTCTTCGTGTTCTAGTCTATTCGATATTCGTGCCGGGTTTACTTAAAAGAAGAAGAATATATATTCAGAATTTTATTTCCGAGTGTGTATTGAAGTTATATGGAATATTACTGTTAATTGCGCTCGAACATCGTAAAACGTTCCATAAAAGCCATTACAATATTGTGACTAATGACCTTCTGAAAAGTTGAGTGCACTATTCCAAATCTGACGTCATTATTATATGCATTAAACATATATGATTTTTCATAGATTGTATATGAATATATATTGTTTATTAGACTGTTGATTTGTGTCATTTTTGACAAAAAGCACTTCAAAGATAATTGACAAATATAAAATAGCAAATAACATGCAACCTCATTCTTCGTTCAAAAAGTGCATTGTTTTTATATTGATAATGAATCATATACTTTTACAAAATGCATTTTATATTATATTTTTACTTATACTATATATTAGTTCGTAAAAATAACTTTATTTTAAGCTCCTTAGTTTCCATAAACCAATCATGTTGTGTTTTGATTTTTTTCACGCTTTTCTTTCTTTCTGGCCTTTTCAATCCATTTATCTGAATAGTTGAGTCCATTGGAAAGTGACTTTCCTAGTCTCGTTAAGTATATTTTTTATAGTGGTATATCTACGTATGTTAACTTCAACCTCGTTCCCTTTTCC
>CM034359.1:72600947-72634317 GCA_019925275.1 Mytilus edulis | reverse complement strand
AGTTTTATTATACCTAACGAGCATATTACTATTAAATGAAAAAAAAGTGTACGATAGTCAAAACACTTACTTACGTTAGAAAACTATTGTGTGTCTATTGACCTTTCACGCATGTACAACAAAGATAGACTCTTTCCATAAAACATAAATGTCATACTTTAGTACAAGAGTTATTAACCGGTGAATAATACGGTTTTTCGATGGAGTCTAATTTATCGGGTGATTCATCGGGGAATAATAGGAAAGGTCGATGGAGACTTCAATCTGTTAGAGTATTCATCGCTCCTGCCAATTATTCGGGAAAAAACATCGAAATTAAACTATGACACGTGATTCCGTATTAGCCAAGCAAGTAATTACTACATAATGTAAGGTATAATAAAAAAAGTTATTCAAACAGGTCAATTCTTCATATCCAACCGACTGATTTATTTTGTTTTTGCACTATTTTGAGAACATGCAAATGCCGATTATTTAAATACATATTCATTTTATTTTTGCAGAATCAGTTTTATTAATCATCATCATCAGCATCAGTATCAGCATCAGCATCAGCATCAGTATCAGCATCATCATCATCATCATCAGCAGCAGCAACAGCAACAGCAACGACATACAAATGTAAGTAGCAGACGGAGAATTGGAACATCCTTAATTAGATATAGGAAGATGTGGTGTGAGTGCCAATGAGACAACTCTCCATCCAAACAACAATTCAAAAATTAAACCATTATAGGTTAAAGTACGGCCTTCAACACGGAGCCTTGGCTCACACCGAACAACAAGCTATAAAGGGCCCCAAAATAACTAGTGTAAAACCATTCAAACGGGAAAACCAACGGTCTAATCTATATAAACAAAACGAGAAACGAGAAACACGTATATATTACATAAACAAACGACAACTACTGTACATCAGATTCCTGACTTAGGACAGGTGCAAACATTTGCAGCGGGATTAAACGTTTTAATGGGCCCAAACCTTCTCCCTTTTTCTGAAACAATAGCATAACATCACAACATATAAAAACATACGATAAAATATCAATTGGCAGACTTAACTCAATCAAAAAACGTATGATTACACAATGAACGAATAAATTTGATCTGCGATATCTGAATACAAATGCACAGTTAATTAAATATTAGAGACAAACATTCATGACCAAAAGGCTAACAAACAAATTCAAACACACTGAGAAATATTTAACCAATCAATGTTCACTTTAGAAAAAAACCGGTTTTTTATAATCTTGAAGTTTATACAAATGTTGTAAGAATAAGTGAAAAATTGAAGATATTACAAATAATAAAAGCTGGTATACAGCAAAGATCCATATAAATAAAAAATGACAAAAAAGCATTATAAACAGTATCAACAGGTCGAATTAACAAGAAAATACGATTTGAGAGTACTCGCAGTTACTGACAGCTAGTTAAAAGCCAAAACCAATTAATAGTAAAAAATCATGCATCAGAGACTAAAATCGACTAAAACACATCACAGGGATTTAGTATTTTAACGTCATTAATAGTCAAAGAAGACATGACTTGTGCAATGCCAAAAATAAATGTATCGACAGGTAGTAGTATAGTGAAGAGCGACTTCTATAGAAATAAAAGTAAACGTGGCTGTGTCCCCTATACATCTCGCCTCAAAAGATAATGAAATTTAGTTATGTTTTAATTTGCTAATGACAAAATCAATATTAGTGCCAATGTGAACTATATTCAGAGATCTAATTACAATATTGGTACGATAACCCTTACTTATAAGTTTGTTTAAAGGTTCGATGAGTTTACAAGGATCACATAGTGATTTCCTCGCTTTAAGTACAATATTACCATAAAATTTAGGATGAGAAATACCATTTTTAATAAGCTTTCTACAGGTATAGCCAAATTTACTAATCAAATCTTTGTATCTATGAAAGAATTTAGTAAAAGTTTTAAGTAATTTATGGTATCGAAATCCCTGACACAACAATTTACCAGTGATGCATTGATTACGTTCGTTAAAATCTATGACATCAGAACACACACGGGCAAACCGAACGAGTTGCGATATATAAACACCGTATGATGGAGCCAAAGGCACATCGCCGTCTAAAAAAGGAAAATTAACAATAGGAAATGAAAAATCGTCTCTTTTGTCGTAAATTTTAGTGTGAAGTTTCCCGTTTGAAATTGAAATGTCTAAATCTAGAAAAGGACAACTGCTGCTGTTTATGTTAGATTTAGTTAAAGTAAGTTCGTTTGGGTAAATTTCTGAAGTATATTTAGAGAACTCTGGATTATTCAACGAAAAAATATCATCCAGATAACGGTAGGTATTTTTGAATGTATCAACCAAATGTAACAATGATGGGTCTTTACTGAGTTTGGTCATAAACTGAGATTCATAGCAATATAGAAATAAATCTGCTATTAAAGGGGCACAGTTGGTGCCCATAGGAATACCTACTACCTGACGATACACTTTATCGCCGAAACGTACATAAATGTTATCAAGCAGAAAGTTTAAAGCTTCAATCATATCCTCACATTTCCAGTAAGTGTATCTAGCATACTTTCCTTTTTCGTTACAGAAAAAGGCCTTAAACGAGTTACAGCAAATAAAATTACAATGAGATTTTTCGAAAGACCATTTTATCAAATACAAAAACTTTTTCTTTATAAGATTGTGTGGAAGTGTAGTGTACAGAGTAGAAAAATCATAACTGTCAACAGAATTGTAAGGACCATTGAGAGCATGTATTTTATCTAAAACCTCTAAAGAATTTTTAACACTCCAAAAATAATTAATACCATTATTTTCATAAGCTTTATTACAAAAGTTAATAACCAGTTCTTTGATAGTAGTAAGGGAGGTGGTTAGAAGCACTGATAGATTAGTAGTAGAACACTTACTCGAAGCGGAGATGAAACGGAATTTAAATGGTTTTTTGTGTAATTTCGGTAACCAGTACATGGTAGGGACTTTCAAATGTTCGGAAGATGCTTTAAGCTGGGCAGTGGCAGTGGTATGCTTGTTAACGATTTGACTCTCTGTGGTGCGCACTGACCTGAATGTAGAGGAATTGATAATTTCGTTTTGAAGAACTTTCGTGTAGTATATGCGTCACACCACCACTACATTATTTGCTGCCTTGTCTGCCGGTACGAACACAAACCGCTCTGCGAGTACCTTGAGTTTGTTTTTTATTCTAGAAATGGGTATATCATGGTTCCTATTATTAATTTCAGAATTGTTTTCTAAATGAGATATTCGAATATCAACAGTATTCATAATTTTATTCAAATAACTGTCTAAAGATTTTTTATCGGATTTTTCACGTTTGCACCAATTTTTACAATAGGCAGACAGAGCGTCTTTAATGACCTGACGACACTGTTTCCAATCTATTGTAGATGGAGGACGGTATTTCGGTCCTTTCTTTAGAAAAGTTATGACTTCACGGTCATCGAATATGTTGAGGTCTCCTGTGATAACATGACCATAGGGAACATATTTAAAACTAGATGTTTCGCAATCTCAAGTGGAAGGAACATTATTTTCTATATTGACGTCTGTTGTAATTGACGTATAATTGAAAATCAAATTTCTGCTCGGTTTTTTATAAGAATACGAAATAATGGGTTGTTCTATATTATCAAAATATGGAGGTATTAAGCTATAGACAGAAGAGTCATTGAATATGCTAGACAAATTAATAAAATCAATACCTCTATTTATATATTTTAATTTGAGAAAATGTCGTTTACGATTTTCAGGTTTATCAATAATAGGAAAAAGCCTGTGATGACAAAAGGCTGTAATAATACGGGTGTATTCATAAAATGGGCTAAAAAAAGAAATTTTATCACACTCAAGAAAAATAGCATATAATTTACTTATAGGTATCTGACCCAGTTTGCATAATACTTGATGTCTGCCATTACTCTTTATTATAGATAACAGATCAGCAAGTGTATAATTTATACGATGTTTAATACGTTGATTGCGGTTCTTGCGTTTACCATGAGACCTATTATTTCTAAGTCGTTTATCAGCAATATTAATGACATCGATATGAGTTTTAGATATGGTATACTTGTAATCCATAATTATAGCTGTTTAAAATTGACAAAGTATAACGAAAAATTCAACCAATTGAAATTGTCGTTTCACCTGATAATTAGCATAGTTATTATCGGAGTCGACTTTTAAAGATAAGCTATTTGTAACCGGAATACTCACCAACGATTTCTGCGTTTTCACTGGTGAGCGTTGTCATCAATCTAAGAAAAAAACACGAAAAGTACAAAAGCGCTAAAAGTAAATTTGTATTATGATTTTGTTGTCTGTATATGATACGAAGACTTTTTTAATATGTAAATGATAACATGATTAATAGGGAATACATTTATATCTTTGATTAAAAATCAATAACTGATGGCAGCATGAAAATCCACTTACAATTTCTACAGTGACTTCAACTAATTAACACTTCTTTTCTTAAGAAAAAAACCCCATTTCAAAACCACACGATGTTTAAAAAAACCCGAACAGTGATCCATTTATTGTCCTAGTGGTGATTCCAGACGTATTCTTATACCTTATCTGTGCATTTTCGACTCACTTGCTTATGTGAAAAGTAAAATCACAAAAATACTTAACTCAGATATAGATCAGTTTTTCTTGTAATCAGATGCTAATAAAAAAACCAATACTCGTTACCGCATGCCTACGAATCCGACACTTATAAGTTTATTCAAATGTGTTTGTTCCAAAAATACACATTTAAAATTCATTTGGTAAGATATATCAATTACATTGAGTATTAATCCCTTTATAATTTGATATAAAGATGTTTTTTGACAGCTTCTGCAAGTAGCCGGTAGATGGTAAATTAGCACTTGAGTTATTATCTTCCATTTCGATAAAAACAAAAAACTCATAGCCTAATAATCTCAGCAGATGACACATCTATTTTTCTTTAAGATAAACGGCCTTGGTATTAATTTTGCTATTGACAAGAAAGTATGTCATACAAATGATATAGAGAAAAATATACAGAAAAAATATAAATGTTTTAATAACATTGCAAACAAGCAAGATTGGTAAAATGACTGTCATAAATAATTGGTTATTCTGATTTGTAATGGGAGGGTGAAAGCGAGAAAGTTAAACTACCAGTTTGAAGTAAAGATTACTTAGAATGGGGGTTAGACATGATGCAATGAAAATAAATTGAAAGACTAACTTGTAAAACTCCCTAAAACTGAAAAATATTCGAACTTCTACATGTTCTATTTCATTGAGTTTCAGTGTCAAAACCTGCTATTTATTATGCATTTGAGTTCTAATAAATCACTTTTCAAGTTGAAATGCTTCAATGTTGGATTTAAAAAGAAGGCGGGGAAACAAATTTACTTGAAAACTATATAGATATAAGGAAACAAGTTATATTGGAAAATCAACACACAAAGAGTCAAAGCAAAAATGTATATTTTAGTAATTTGGTAAGATATGATATAACTTGTATTAATTACGTTATTTCTGATTGTAGCGAAATTTCACAAAATATTTTGAATACAGGGAAACGAAACAATACAGGAAATCTGAGGTTTGTACTCTAGGCAAATCTTTATCCAAATTTTGAAAGAAGGAGTTTAAGAATAAAATATCAATAAATACTTAAATTTAAATTCAACAAAGTATAAGGATGATCTACTGTATAAGGATGAGGGACTTTGATAAAATCTTGACAAAGTTATATACTATTATAATAAGATCTAAAACACAGCTTGCAGTAGGGTTCATCGTATATAACAACATTTAGCTTAGGATATTGTTACCGTTTTACAATAAAGTTCCTTTCGCTTTTTAAAAATAGAAATGTTCAAATGGAAATAACTGCATAACATTATACAAATATACGTGGCTCTGTACTTATACATCCCGTCATTGTGTAATTATGCTATTTTTTTCTTTTGTATTTTGTCTTTCATTTTTCTTTGTGTGTTTTGTCTAATATATGCTTTTTGTGTGTTTTGTTTTGTATATTTGTTTGGTCTTTTTTTTTGTGATAAAAATTGTAACACTATGTTGACTGCTGTATCCCTATTTTAACATTTGTACCTATTATATCTGTTTGTTTTGTTCACACATCGTTTAATGTAATTTTATACGACTGTCATACACGTAAAAGGTTCAGCTAGCTATAAAATTGGGTTTAATCCACCATATTCTACATAACAAATGCCTGTGCAGGAATATGACAGTTGTTATTTATTCTTTTGATGTGTTTGAGCTTTTGATTTTGCCAATTTGATAAGGCACTATCTGTTTTGAATTTTCCTCGTAGAAATTTCGGTGAATTTTACTTTTTCTATTCCATTCCATGATGTATAGGGATCATGGTAATGTATTTACATAAAAAATCTTTAACTGAATGTTTAAATTGAAATTGAATACTTAGCTCCTATAATGTACATATACAGTGGAAAGGACAAATAATGTTACATGATATTTTTGAAATCAAAATTGATCGTTTGACGTATGTTTTCAAAATGTACAAAAATGCCTTGAATTTATTTTTAGATTAATTTTAATTTCAAGAGGACCTCCTAAATATTTGTGGATTTATACTCACAAGTTGTCAATATTTATCAAAATGTAACTTTTGGTGTAGAAATGCATCTTAGGTCATACACCATAATTACATTTGTATATTGATAAAACAACAAAGTACGAACATAGATTAGTAATGCTGTGAACTATAGTAACATTTGAAAACTTTTGTCACTGGAAATCACGTCAATACACATTGACATTATCTGCATCTTACTAAGTATCCTTCTTGTTGCTATTTTTGTATTTAATTTATTCAGTTACTGGGACGGAACAGGTTATGGACCGTGGTGCCAAGTTTAATTTAACTGATATATTTCTAGTTGAACATTCGAGTGTCCATACCTTTTTGGTTTGTGTTGTTTGTCCTTCTGTTTCCTGTCCTCCTTTGCTTCGAATACATCAGCAATAATATAATTATATCCCTACTTTGTTATATGACCTTAAAATAGTTAAAAGATGCATGTGCAATGCAAAGTGTAACTCGGTCATTCAGAAGAACTCTGCCAATCTTGGTTTTGCGTATAGTAAAATGACAAATCAGTATGAAAATGTACCTCCATGTTATATCAAGATGTCTTCATACTATGAAATATTATTATCTTCATAACAAATAAACTCATCATAGATACAAGGACTGAATTTTGTATATACGCCAGACGCGCGTTTCGTCTACCCAAGTTGAAGAGCATTGAGGACCAAAATTCCTAAAAATTTTGCCAAATACAGCTTAGGTTATCGATGCCTGAGGTAGAAAAGCCTTAGTATTCCAAAATTCTAAATTTTGTAAACATTTAAATTATAAATATAACGAGTATGACAAAATAGCATGAAAAGGTCGCTCCATGTTGGATCAAAGTGTCTTTATATTATATAAATTTATATTAGTGATATAGCAAATTTCATAGTATTGTCAAATGTCGATATAGTATAGAACATTTGTTTCATGATGTATCTCTACCCTTAATGATATGGTTATCGTTTTCATAAGGCAGCTGTGGTGTTCCATATTTATTGTTGATATTTACCCCACATGTACCAAGTTTTAGAATAGTTTTATTGATATACAAGACATGAACTATATATTGTAAAGAAAGACGAAGAAGTAAACTTAACAACGTAATTATTTCCTTTTACCTGTGTAAAATGTTGATACTGCAGATGTTTTTTTTTTCAAAGTTGATATATTTTTTTGGGTTTGTTTAACTATTCACAAAATCAATATTATACTTTTACTTAAATTTGTTATCCTTTATCTTTATTGATTTTGAAATGCATTGTATCGTAGATCAATTTTTGTCCTCCAGTGTATGTTAATTTGTATTACTACGTCTTTTGATTGAGTGAGTTAAGCCATTCCAATTTATATCTTATAGTGTGTCTTTCTATGTTGTGATGTTACACTATTGTTTCCTATAAGGGTGAAGGTTTGTTACCATTAAAACCTTTAAACCCACCGCAATTGTTACACATGTCGTACGTCAGGAATCTGATGTTCAGTAGTTTTTCGTTTCTTATATAAATTAGACCGTTGGTTTCTTGTTTGAATGACTTTACACTAGTTAATTTTGTGGCTCCTTTATAACTTGCTGTTCGGTGTTAGTCAAAGCTCTGTATTGAAGTCCGTACCTTGACCTATAATGGTTTACTTTTATACATTGTGACTTTGATGGAGAGTAGTCTCATTGGCACTCATACCACATCTTCCTATATCTATATAATAAAAAGTAAGGCTCACCGTTTTTTTCCACCACTACGGGTGAAATTGGACTTATATAATTAGGTCAAAAAAATAAAATAAAAATACTAGATTAGATTCAGCTTATCAGTTTGTTTTCGATTTATGAGTTTGACTGTCCCTCTGGTATCTTTTCGTCCCTCTTTTATCCAAGTTCATCTATAATTTCATTAGTTTTTTTTTATATATATTATTATTATGGACAATATAAGTGTAGTTTTTAAAGGGGCTGCTTCATAAAAACATAATATATATACATAATATAAACATTCTGGGAATTAATTTAAACAGAATAAAAAAAAAAACCTACCACGAAATTCTTGAAAGCCTTTCTTTAAGAACATTTATTTATTACAATATCTTATAACGAAAAGAAAATTTCAAATTACGATTTCATACATAATAGTATTACATTCTTTAAACCTAAATGTCGACCAATTTGATAACGAGTCACACAATCCACAATCTATGTTCAAATTTATATTCAGCATTTCAAAGACCCCAAAAATGTCAATTATTGTTGAAATCAAACAAAATTCAGTTGTTGAATCCTTTGGACGTTAAAGTATACCAATTTTAAGGGGGAAGACCTGGTATATGGGAGACAACTCTTAGACATGTATTGAAAATCATTTGTGCGTTTTAACATAGCAGTAAATAAAACAATGATCAAGTATCTATGTTGTTTACCATTTGGCTGTGAGAATGATGCAAACAGATCCAGTTAACTGTATATATTTGACACCAGCAATCATTTAACTAAGGAACATTTTTTTGAAATAAAGTAGATGAGGTAGTATACCTTTAAGTGTTTTCAAACGTTTTTGAGGGTACCCCAAAGTTGGTTATATTTAATATGCCCTAAACATAAAGTGAAACGACGAATTTCACCAAGACTTTGGCAGATAATGCATTGACCCCTACCTTTTCGATGATGTAAATATAAGAAAAAATAAAAAGAGGAAAATTTCGGTGTTACCAAGGCCTACCCCTTAAAACGGGACCAAAAATTCAAAATCTAAATATAGGGTTTTATTCAGCATTTTTAGAACTCAAAGTATTCCTGACCTCGAATTAAACCGGATTGAAATTGGTCAAGAAATAAGCAATTCATGCAAAATGTTAGAAAAGTATTGTGTTTTTCCCCAAACAGTTAAACCCATAACCCCATAATCAATCTTTTTTTTTGGTATGGAACCTTGTGGTACAATGTCAAAAAACCCATACATTTATACACTAAACTTATTTTCCTGAAACAACATAAATGTATGTTTGCGACCACGTTTTAATCCCTCATTCCTTAATAGTTTACAATACAACCCCCAAAAAAATAAATTTTAACCTTTCTTTGAGGTATCAAACAGTGTCGTATAATTTCAAAGAGATCCATTCAATTATAGTTTAAGCTATATTGTCTGGAAATTTAAATTTCCTCAGACGACCATGACGACCACGAAGACGTCAACAACGTTATCACATTATACTAACACGACAAAATTGTATGTTCGTATAAATAAAACCAACAGTAGTATACCGCTGTTCTAACGTCATAAATCGATTGAGATAAGGCAAATCCGGGCAATATGCATCTAAATGCTGCTTACATGAATATTTATATTCTTGTTGGTGAATAACTAGGTACTTACAATTATTCACATGTAAATATGTCTTTGGCCATCTGACATTTTCGTCCATGCTTTCAGCGCTCTCCTCTGGATACCGTATTCTACAGGAATAGTGTCCTTCATCGTCCTTTGTTGCACAAGATATATTAAGGGATGCGTAATCGAATTGCGATCCTTTGTATTTGTTTGATGTGGTCTCATCAACTGTCAGCTCTTCTTCTTTGGAGTTTTCCTCCTTAATCCAATAAACTTTCGAACCATCGGGCAACGGTACTATTATTTCACATTCAAGTGTGCATCCGCAACCGACTTTCACTTCAAACGAAGGCATCATCTTCAATCGTGGAAATTCTAAGTTTTAATAAATAAAGTTGACATGAAAAAATGTTTCCAGTTCCATACTTACATATAAATCTATGAATGATGTTTACAAGTGTAAATCTTTGTAAGAATCAGGCCATTGAGAAGAGTTCCAATTCCTGGTAGAAAAAAAAATCCCGCCGACCTCACCATCCTATTTTAAAGTTACTTTCATCCTGAATAAGAAAGTGTAGGTCTGTCGTTTCTGTGTGCCTTATAATACGAGGAGTATCCAGTAACTTCATTTTTTTGGTAATTTTTAGTGTATTTCAACTAGGTTATATATGGCAAAACCAGTATAAGAGAAGGAAATGAATGACATATTTGTGAACCATTAATCATTTTGTACTTTAACAAATAAATATTTCCTTGGGCTTTCTGTTTGTTATATTTTCAACAATGCGCGATTCTTAGGAAATCATTGATTAATTTCTACATGTACTATATGTTTTCCGGGTCAAACAACAACATAGTTATAATTCAAATAGTATTACTCCAAAGAAAAAAGTGTAAATAATATACATTTCAAGTATACTAGAAAAAAAGAAGATGTGGTACGATTGCCAATTTGACAACTCTCCATTAAAGCTAGAATTTGTAAAGGTAAACAATTTAATTATAGGTCACAGTATGTTCTTCAACATGGAACCTTGGGTCACAGCACGCAGCAATATGATATATTATAAAGGGCCACAAAAATGATTAGTGTAAAACCAATTAAACGAGAAAACCAAGTATAATCTATATTAATAACGAGAAATTATAAACACTTATGAACTACATCAATAAACGACAACCACTATAAATCAGGTTTCTGACTTACGACAGGTACAAACAAATTAAGCTGGTTTAAACGCTTTACCAACCTTCAGCCTACCAATAATCATTGAAATCATAACGGACCTCAAGATATAGAGCGGATACAATCTTTAATACAGGACATGGGGTTTTCAAGTAAAACCAAAGTTTGACCTTGGAAGTTTTAAAAACACAATGACAAACCTACTGGTGTTGGTTTATATACATGTCAAGTATAAAGTAAGAAATTGTATTGGTTCTCTAGATATAAAGCGGGTACAGTTTGTTACGGATGGACAAACTGATTAATATAGGGGTACCCTGTCACTAGTAGAGGCCCTAATAAATATCAATAGAGTAGCATAAAACTATCTGGAAGATCAGCATGACTTCAAGCACATTTTTTGAGTGTCTTACTGTCTTTGAGTACATCAGGTTAGAAATAAATTTGCAAAATAAAAAATTCATTTAATATTTTAATTCAAAATCTGGGAAGATAAGGTTATTTTATAATTTAGAAATAATCATGTCCACCTACCCACTCAATTCATTTCCCCAACATACTCTAACTTACCGGAAGTTATTTTCTTTTGGTAATTTTGCCAGTCTATTGGTTTTGTCTCTTGCCTTTTCACATTTTTCATTTGGTCTGTGTAGAGCTTTCCTTTCCCATTATATATTTCTAAACGATGGAGGACTCTCTCTAAAATACCACATAGTTCATAATATTTATTGTCATCTAACGAGAACTTCTTTGAGTGAGCAATATCATTTCGAGCTAACCTAATGCGTTCAATATCGTCACCAATCTGAATGTGAGAATTCTGCACATCGGACCACTTACATCCCCAACCATGACCTGGAATATGCTTGTTGTTCCTTCGTAGTTGTGCATATAAATATGTTATATCACACTCGTCTCTGGGTTTAACATAGAAGCCACCAAAATCAGAAATGAACAGGTCATATAAGGCACTGGTAAAAATTTCTAAGATGATGATGGCCATTCTTGTTGCGTTTATTTGCTCACGGCTGAAGATTTTCTGAAAACATAATTGGAAGTGCTGACTACTTTTATGTGTAACAAACAAATTTATACTGTAAATTTCTGTGAGTAGAAAAATAATGCAAATTTAGGGAATACGAAAATCTTGAATCTTTCCTTATTTAATTAAGCAAGGTCACTTTTAGTTAAAAAAAAATGGCAAGACAGTGCTAAACACGAAATTTATTGCGAAAAGATAAGTTGGTTTATAGTTAGTCACCTCTTCGGTGTTAACATGTATGTATATATTATATAGTCATTTTTATAAATTTACTGTTTGCAAAAGTATGAATTATTCTAAATACTAAAGATTTTCTAATCCCAGGAAGATAAGCTCATGCATGTGCTAATACGGTAATCCCATATTTTAAGAAAAAAGGTGAATGATATCAAGAAAATGTTATACAGAATGATAATAAGAATGAGAATGAGTTATACAGAATGATAATAAGAATAAGAATGAGTTATACAGAATGATAATAAGAATGAGAATGAGTTATACAGAATGATTATAAGAATGAGAATGAGTTACACAGAATGATAATAAGAATTAGAATAAGTTATACAGAATGATATAAAAAATGAGAATGAGTTATACAAAATGATAATAAGAATTAGAATGAGTTATACAGAATGATAATAAAAATGAGAATGAGTTATACAAAATGATAATAAGAATTAGAATGAGTTATACAGAATGATAGTAAAAATGCGAATGAGTTATACAAAATGATAATAAGAATGAGAATGAGTTATACAGAATGATAATAAGAATTAGAATGAGTTATACAGAATGATAGTAAGAATGAGAATGAGTTTTACAGAATGATAGTAAGAATGACCTCTGTTTCTTCTTTGTCATTTTTACATATGTTGCTACTATTTATTTTCATCTTATAAACTAGTGAATTAGTTCCTTAATTAATTTCTATGGATAATTCTTTATTGTAACCAGCTAAGCTAGTGCTTCTGTTTATTATGTACAAGAAATGGGTATTTTTTTAGTTATAACCAGTCATATTTCGATGGTTCCCCCATTTTTCCTTTGCAGCAAAAGTAATATATTTCTCATTCAATACTTTGTACATGTACTTTGAATCTTTTTAATTTCAAAGAAAATACTTATTTTAAAAGGTAGTATTGCTTGATTTTTTTCTCTCATTCAGGTCAATATTGATCGCATTTAACCACTAATTAAGCGAGGGTGATATTCCATTATGATGTAAAACATTTGACCAAAACTGAAAGATAAAACTGTAGGAAATTTTGAAATGACATCATTTTGCCCTGACAATCTAACAGGTTGAGTACTGTTAAAATTCCAGCTTTGGCCCTGTTTTTATAGTAAACAATTGAACCACTAATTTTAATGTTTTCTCCTTCCCATAAAGGATAAGATAAAATTTCATCAATATATCTCGGTTTTCAAATTCAATTAAAGATTTTCCAAGCATCAAAAACATCTTGCTAAAAGTATAGCTTGCATCAATTATTTCTTAGACCTGTTAATAGGCCCAATATAACTTAGTTCAACAATTCAATTTATTTGCTCCACATCAGAGACTAATCTCACCAACTTTGAATTCGAATTATACAGCTGTCTTACCCTTGTAATTTTAAGTCCCTGTATAAATGTTTTTAAATTGAGCAATGAAAAAAACGCACAATTGTTTATTTCCATTTTTTTCTTCTTCTTATAACACAGACGTAAACAGATAAAGCGACAGTATTGGACAATTTACACGTATTATATGATTGTCCAATTTCAATATTGTTTTTTATATTCTTCTGAAACTTTACGACTCTTCAGATTGTTGTGAAAAAAATCAGATTTACCCTAACATTGTATGACAAGAACTAGACAATTATATATGCATTATGTATAGATCAGTAATTTCCTTTATTAAGAGAGATGAGTATATAATAATTCATGTCTTTCAAACGTTCTTCTTGCATTGCGATTTGTGGTCCTATTTCCAATATTTTTTACAACAATAGCATTAACAGTATCACTTTGACTACATCGGATGCGTGAATAAATTAAAATGATTCCCATCCTCTGTTCTTTGACAAGGGATAAGATTGCTATGCAATGGAGCTGTCGAAGAAGTGAAAGGATAAAGTACGAGTAGTAGTCAAAATTGTAGGTGGAATTAGAAAAATAGGTATCGATTGTTAATGCTGTTAATGCTTGAAACCTATGAATTGATAATTCATTTAGATAGAATAAAAGTGGAGAAAAAGAGATGATGCACAAATAGAAATTCAGATACCTATTTAAATGTGTTTACCTGCTCAATTTCGCCTACCCAGTCAAAGTAGATTTCTTCTGAATTATGTGTATTGCCATGTTCTTCACAAAAGTACTCCTTTTGAGGTTTGATGACTTTTAAATCAACCATTCCATCCAAGCATTCGTAATCTGTATATTTGCATTTGAGTTTTAGTTCATACGACAAGCTCGGTTGAATTCGGATCTGCTGCATTTCTTCTATAATTCCTAATAATTTTGCCTTGACATCGTGATACGAGCGGTTCTCTGGTTCTCCCCATTTCCAGATTTGAATCTGCAAAACATTCTGATAATTAGCAATGAGAAGCTTTTCGCAACCAGTTGCATCTAAATTGTAAATCGCAAAATCTCTATAGAAGGCAGGATGTCTTCCATCATTTGTCTGTGGACCTTTGGCGACTGTGTAGTATCGGGTACATGCAACTAGTATCTGCGTTGCAAATAATGGCGGAAGAAAATCGAATTCAACACAAAGACATGATGATTTTGACGGACAGTTAAAAAACTTTTCTTTGATATTGCTCAGTGATGTTTTCTTTATCATACATGGAACGTAGTAGTCTGACTCTTTGTTGATTTCATATGCATCTGACATTGTTCTTGGGCGAACAATAATGTTGAATTTTTCCATGATTTTCAGTAAATGTGCCCTGTATTTTTTAATGTAGTCCTCTTGATGAAGAAAAATTTCATTCAGAAGTTTTTCACTCAGACGTCCATCTTGTCTGAGCTCTTCCCACTCTGTTTGATGCACCAAATCTATCTGGAATTGGTTGGCTGTTATTATGCATTTAAAAGCACTTTCCAACCATTGTGGATCTAACACGACGTATTCGGGTAGGTCTGAAAAGTAAACATATGTTCCGATACCATTATGATACGTGAGAAACCGCTCTAATTCATCTTCGTCTGTGATAGGTTGAATAATGTTGTTTGCAATTTCTGCAATGTCTGATTTAGCAACTACAGGTTTTCCGTATGAATTTTCAAAAAGGGCTTTTTCAAGGTGGATCCATCTAGCGGGAGTTTTGATATTCCACTGTTTTCGGCTTTTTGCAATTTCAACTAAGTCTCTTCGTAAAATGTCGAATTCATCATCCGTATCATCTGTATTAGATATCACATACATTTTTCGTATATTTCTTCGTATCTGGGAATTCCTTACTATCTCATGTACTTGGCGCTGAAATTTTGTCTTGCAGTCAATGGTGTTTCCCTACAAAACAGGTAAAACTGGTTTGACACAAATTAATACACAAACATACACAACTTCAAAGTATAATATTAACAGACTTGATGATTCCAGTCTTTCCAATTATCAAGTTATTATCACTCATTAGCAAACTAAACTGTTGCCCATCGTATGACATATACATATATCAATTTATGCGATACGCTCAATTTAGATGTTCGAACACATTATACGATTTTAGTCACAATTATAAATTGTTTGACCGTAACGATGATTTTGTCTCTCAATTCTCTAGTGAAATGATTTAGAGGACACTAGGTTGAAATTATATTATACGTTTATGTATTATCATAATAATCATGATAATACAACAATGTCAAAGTCAACATAAATATGTCGCATCGTAACAAAGTTAAATCGAAAAGGTTTCTATGGTCATCAATATGAATACGCCGATAAATTGTATCTTCGCAAGCAAATTATTCGTATTGTATCACAAGGTGTTGCCTACAATGTTCAAAGTTGTATAATGTTTATGTTAGAGTGTTTTATACTACTTACTTTAAACTTATCTTTGTGTGTTCCTACAATGATAACGGGTGGTTCCTGATATTCATTGTAGTATTCCTCGTCGGCGGGTAACTTGCAATGGCAACGAATAGTTTCAAGCCAAAATGCCAGACCGTCTGCCAAAAAAAGTTTCTAGTTAAATAGTTTTATAGAGCGAATATCATAGTTGTTTATATGCATAATATCAACATTCAAACAGTCGATTAGAATCTGCTTTTCATAATTACAAAAAATTCACAACATTTTAGTCTCTTTCTCATCAATGGTATCCTTCGAGTGAATACTTGAAATACACACAGCTATGCAAACGACACTCAATTATCAAAAAGACATTATTTTAATTCGTAAAGGATACGCGTTTGGATTCCTTTAAACTACAAATACACGTAGAAATTTAGTACTGCATAACACTGTGACAATAACTAATCAAGTTAAACGATATCAAATTAAAAGTGGCGAGTGAACTGATGGACAATATTATTTCTTTAAAAAATGATGACGCTTTGGCAGCAGTAGCTGCCATGTACTGCTGCCATGAAAAGTCGACGGTTGTCAACATTTGGATATAATTATTGGATTTTTGTAATAAAAAAGCTTGAACCTGGAATGATTTTCCCTGGCAGACACAAATTTCCTGTGGACAAATTATGTATCATCTTGTTACACTGTTTTTCGCTTGTATACATGAACTTACATTCTGGGTCGTCATTTTCAATAGTGTCCATCACATTTGTAACAACAACATATATGGATTCCTGGCCAAAAAAGGTCTGAAGTGTATTAAAGTGTTCTCGGTCTCCTGCAAAATCCCATATTGCGATTGGTGCAGTATCTTCAGCGTCAATTTCAGCATAAACGATGTCATAAAGATCGTAAAAATCTTGTACTGGAACTTCTTGTGCTTGATAAAATGTTGTCGGGTTCAGATCTGGTTCCTCAAGGTTGCACGCATTAAATTCGTTGTCAGCCTTTTCTGACACACTCTCGTCTGGTCTTTTCGAAGACAAGTAGCCTTTTGCCATGTTTGAATCGAGCGAAGAATTCGCTTTACTTTTCGCAATACAGCATTTCAAAAGCCTTGAATATATTTCATTTTCATACGTACGACCTGAAAACGATACGATATAAAAATTTACCCCTGAGTTTCAAAAGCATAAATCAATGTCATAATTCTACTAAACAAAAGACTAGATGGAATATCTAGAAAAAGTATGTTGTCTATTAACAATCAAGTCCCTAGGTTATAACATTCTCTTATCTCATTGTGTTTGAATCAGAATGATGATAGGGTTTTGTTTTTTTTAGCATTACATAACATTTCTAGCGTGTTATAATGAAAATAAATTCTCCTAAATATCTGTTTGAAATTGTTAAAAGAGGGACGAAAGATACCAGAGGGACAGTCAAACACATAAATCTAAAACAAACTGACAACGCCATGGCTAAAAATGAAAATGACAAGCAAACGACAGCACACATGACACAACATAGAAAACTAAAGAATAAACAACACGAACCCCACCAAAACACTAGGGGTGATCGCATGTGCTCCGAAAGGGTAAGCAGATCCTGCTCCACATGTAGCACACGTCGTGTTGCTTATGTGATAACACATCCGGTAAATAGTCTAATTCGGTAGGTCACATTCATGAAAGGGAAGGGGATTGTAGTTACGACGTAAGGAACATATCCGATATCATTTGTGAAACGGTTATTCCATAACGGTCAACCAACTCGTGATGGCGTCCGTAAAATTTACGAAGGGATGATTTCAACTTCACCATTTGAAACTCTTAGTTTAATAGCTTCCTTGTGAGCAGCAACCCTCTATCAAGAAGATCATGATAGGAAATGCAAGCACGGGAATATCTTATCAATTGGGAGATATATATCCCGTATGCAGGTGCTGCTGGAACTGCATAACCTCAAAACATAGATGGGTTCTAGCTTTAAAAGTCCTCTGATTATTCTATAAAAATCGTAAAGCGTTTCAGTACTTCTTAGAAGGGGACGATTTGTTTTACTTTTCCATTTATAACCTGTTAATCGTATAGGCTTTAGAAACATAGTTCTTACGTTTATATGTATACACATATTTCCAAGCCAGCTGTTATCTTGTTTTTCTATTTTCTAACACAAATATTTGAAGCACAATGAATTTTGAAACGATAATTGGAATGTCGATTGGAGGGTCCACGCTTCTGATACCTGAACGATTACAGTCGTAAATAAGGGGTTTCGTTCTATGACTATTGTTATATAAATACATGTTAGCTACATTTTAGTAAAACCCGACTATGAATGCTGAGCTTTTAACAAGTTTTAAGTTATATGAGTTGAATAAAATCAATAGTTGACAATAAGCAATGAGAACAATGAATCAATACACTGATGGATTTATAATTTTTCGAAATACCAAGGATTAATTGCATCTCCAAGAATAGATTACTTCAGCGGTACATTCAGGAATTTTGGTCCTCAATGTTCTTCAACTTCGTTCTTAATTTTCGAATTTGAAATTTTGTGATTCTAGCGTCACTGGTGAGTCTTCTTTTTTTTTTTTAAATAGAATGAGTGTCAGATTTTCAAAGATCAAACCTGGGAACTGTGATGATATACGGCGGATATTTTTGATTGAGTTATAAACTTACCATCATGAAAGATCCAGTCCCCTTCATCTACTTTGCCTCTGCACTTCAGTGTATGTATTTCAATTCCATTTGTTTTCTGCACATGTTCAACTGATTCCCTTAAAAGGCGTTTTGTAAGGCATGTCTTTCCAGTATTTTTTCGTCCTACAATTGCCAGACGAATCCTATTGCTTTTTTCTTCGCCATCTTTTAAACAATTAAGATAAGTATTGACCGATTCGTGATCCAAGCGAGTAAGTACCTCGGGAATTAACCTTTCGGAATTTCGTCGCTGTACATCTGTAAGTGGTGTCTTATCCCACAAGGAACTGTAGCTATACTCTTTAATATAATACATATGACAAGAAATAAAAAAGATAAACACACACACCTTGCAGTAAAAAGGACACACCAATCAGATCATCTTGTACTTGCACAACATTTTGAGCGGTTTTAAACTATTTGTAAGTTCAAAACAAAATTGCAAATGTAAAACTTTAATAAAAGAAAATGCTGTTGTCGAATTCGTATATCTATTTACTTGTTCAATGACTTAACTCTTTTCAGTTGTCAAAAAAATGTAAATAATTTGTGTCTTGTATTCCTGTGATTTTGTGTTACAAGGAACCTATTTAATAATATTCTTAGAATGATAAGGTCATCAATAGTCGTTTTGTCATGAATCAAAACAGATAAAATACATGAATAAAAAACAAGAGAAAAGGGAGTCACAGAAAATTCTAATACATAGAAATCGACACAACTTGCTGAATTCGCAACTTTATAAAATTATTTTCTCCGCAATACCACAAATCCACTATGAGTGCAATGACTCTTATGAACGATTGACGAAATATTGAAAGTGTTCATCATAGAAATATTAAGTCGTTGATACATAAATCTGCACTATTGAACTATTACAATTTAATTTATATAAGGCCAAACGGTTACAGTTTAAGTCAACTATGACCATTTCCCTTATCAACTTATTTCAATATGTCTGAAAGCGAAAGAGATACAGAAAAATATTTTGGACATCTAGTCAAAATTTCACATTTGTTTACGGAAAAGCTACCACTGGGGTCTTCCAATTTAAAGCTGTAGAATTGTCGTACGTGGTTATTACTCAGAAAACTATTAGTCGTAGGGACACAGTGTCTTCACAATTTGATGTCTTGATAAGTGGCCTTTATATAGATAACACACCTATCTTTTGTCACCAGTAAAGTACCTTGCAATACGACTGACAAGAAAAAGAAGAAATTCTTTATTTGTAGTTTAGAATTAGTTCAAGTAAGATTAAAGTTTTCCAAAATTATTTTGCAGATAGGGCTAACGAGAACAATGCATAGTTAGGTAACTATCATTATTTACTTAAGAAAACTCCTTCGTATGGCTTTCAGTGAACACACAAATTGCCACAAAATTATTTTACTTTATCATAAAAAATTCAGAATAATGAATGATGATTTACCATTTTTGTAGATGACCTTAGCAATGCACTCCTGATATTCATACTCTTCCACCGGTTCCTAGGAAAGAGACAACAATTTTTTAGACAGGAAATTCACAATCAAAATCACTAAAAAAATTAATACATTTATTTATTGCAGAGGAAAACAATAAGAATTGAAAATCCATAACTAAATAAAAAAATAAATATTAATAGAAAAACACTATATGGTTAATATTGCGACATTTTGCCGATCATAAAATAGACGTCTATGGAGACTTTTTCTCAGAAAAGTTGGCTATGAGTTTAGTTATTTACAAAATGAACTTTAATCTTCTTATATCAATTTTAATCTTATATGTATTTATGAATTCGAGCGATTTTTCTTAACAGTCATAAATGGTTTCTAGTACGAATATAATATAACCCGATCATTACCAAATTTTCTTTTATTTAACAATTACCAAAAATATGCGTAACTGCGTGCGCACACAGTCATTTTCCGTGATGTGGCAAAACATTGAATGTTGTACTTGCAGCATTGTTTTTTTAAAGTAATTGTTGCATGATATTACATCATCTAAGTTAAACCTGTTGAAAGTGAAGGTTTGATAGAAATTCAGACAAAAACATTGTTCTATGTGTTTTAGTTACAACATATTCACATTTTGTCTTATTCATGCTACATAGATTTATAAAGATGTGGTATGAGTGCCAATGAGACAACTCTCCATCCAAATCACTATTTGTTGAAGTAAACCATTATAGGTCAAAGAACGGCCTTCAACACTGAGCCTTGGCTCACACCGAACAACAAGCTATAAAGGGCCCCAACAATGAATTTTACTTAACACGTGCAACTCATCTTTGAGTTTTTTAAATTAAGGATTTAATTGTTTATCAAAATTATGGTATACAAATATTAGATATTAGAATTTCAGTTATGTTGTTCACTGAAATGACTGATGTATATATACTACGAAAATAACGAGGTCCAATTTGTTAGTCGGCATAACTTTATGTATTACAATTGAATATTTATATGAAAGTTTTAAGGATATGTGCATAGGTGTCATTGTGATAAGTCAGTTTTAGGCTGACATAGATTCCTATATTGAAGGTGTCATCATATCATTTATTACTAAATTACTTGCAATGACATAAACGGTACCAATTTTTTGCACCAGATGCGACGGTACCAATTTTTTGCACCAGATGCGCATTTCGATAATCAATGTCTCTTCAGTGATGCTCGAGGTCAAAATATTCGAAAATCCAAAGCTTATTAAAAAAATGAAGAGCTAAAAACCAAAAAGGACAAAAAAAGTATAGCCAAAGCCTGGCAAGGAATCAGAGTTTTGCATGAGGGAGAAACATTCCTTAATTTCTGTAGATTACAACTCCAATTTTTAGTGAGATTTGTATTCCTCATTCCTTAGCTTTCTATATAGTGTTTTTTAAACAGTTGTTTCGTCTTTTCCAAGTCGTTTACCACAAAACAGTCCTCCGAATAAAATCTGTGTGCAACTCTTGATATGATAATACAGTGTTGGAATAATACATTCATTTTTAACAAAGTGTTGAAAATATTTCAATGTATTTACTAAGAAACCTTAATAAACTGCCTGTCCTATTAAAAAAGAAAGGCGAAAGATACTAAAGGGATATTCTAACTCATAAGTCGAATACAAACAAGGTCATTAAGTGCAGAAAAAAGACACTTTTTTCAACTGCATTGTAGGTCAACATTTGTTGCATTACCATATACTTTTATGGATGTAATACAACCATCACATTGCTAGTAACAGGAATTGGTACCCACTTTTCTGGTTTGTAATGGTAACCTAATTAAACTATATTCCGAATAATTGAATTCCTGTACCCTATACAATGACTGAATGGTTACGGAATCCATTGAGTGCAGAAGAAATGTTGGAGCACACTATACAATGACTGAATGGTTACGGAATCCATTGAGTGCAGGAGAAATGTTGGAGCACACTATACAATGACTGAATGGTTACGGAATCCATTGAGTGCAGGAGAAATGTTGGAGCACACTATACAATGACTGAATGGTTACGGAAGCCATTGAGTGCAGGAGAAATGTTGGAGCACACTATACAATGACTGAATGGTTACGGAATCCATTGAGTGCAGGAGAAATGTTGGAGCACACTATACAATGACTGAATGGTTACGGAATCCATTGAGTGCAGGAGAAATGTTGGAGCACACTATACAATGACTGAATGGTTACGGAATCCATTGAGTGCAGGAGAAATGTTGGAGCACACCTAAATGTTTAATCGTTTTCACTATTTGCTTATTAAGTGTTGTTTGTCATATAAATTGCCGTTAAATTGAAAAATGATTAACTACAGTTTATTTCAATTGTATTAAGAAGCTCTATTGGAAAGGGACTTCCCAGGTTTATTTCATTTTATCAAGCTGATAAGTTAAGCAGAGCAATCAATTTGTCTATTAAATAAGATCTATTCGGATACTTCACAATTCTAGTACATTGTAGTATAATATAACAGTAAATAATAAATCAAACATTCAAACTGATAGAACAAACTGTACGAATCACAATTCTTCTTTAGGATTAGATTCAACCGATTGCATACTACCCACAGTGTTTCCTCAAATGCATAATAAAAAGGCTCTAGATAAATTTTAACAACAATATGTTCTCACAATGATATCCGGTACTTACTTGATTATCGTGCTTGAAAGACACGTGAAGATAATGGGAATCCACGTCATCATAAGTATGCTCCGCTAAATAACAAATGTATTTTATATACATAAAAATCATTTATTGGATTTGATATAATTGACAGCACTAAAACATACAAATAAAGTTATAAACACAGAAAGAGATTCCATTTTCATAGCCTCATGTTGGTATCACAGAATATTGTAAGCTTTTGTAATCGTTTATTCTGGCTTTTATATGTAAAAATTAGTTATGAACTGACAACTAGTTTGTAGTGCCTGATATATGTTTGATTAAATATTTTATACCTTCCAAATGTAATTTCTGTTTTTTTAATTTTCTAATTGACTAATGGAAAGACAAACTCATGACGGTATTTAATACAAAAGCCTTGTACAAATGTTATAGTTCTGATAAGATACCAGAAGGACATTCAAACTCATAAGTCGAAAATAAACTGACAAAGCCATGGCTTAAAAAAAAAGACAAACAATAGTACACAAAACACAACACAGAAAAAACTAACGACTGAGCAACACGAACCCCACCAAAAACTGGGGGTAATCTTAGGTGCTCCTGAAAGGTAAGCAGATCCTGCTCCACATGTGGCACACGTCGTGTTGTTCATGTTAGTACACACCCGGTAATAAGTCTAATTCGATAGGTCACATTTGGAAAAAGGGGACGGGATTGTAATTACGACATTAGAAACATATCCGCTATCATCTGTGAAAGGAATAGTCCATAACGGTCAACCAACTCGTGATGGCGTTCGTAAAACTGACGAAGGGGGATGATTTCAACTTCACCTCTGAAAACTCTTTTTTGGCTTCCTTGTGAGCAGCAACCCCTCTATCTAGGAAATAATGATAGGAAATACAAGCCCTGGAATATCGTTTCAACAGGGAGATACATACTCCGTATGAAGGTGCTACTGGAATGATGCAACATAGAAATGAAAAGTTCACAATTGGGTAGCTGAAATCATCTCTCTTGTCGTAAAGTTTTGTTTTAAACCGACCCTCATTGCCTATTTCTAGATGTAAGTCAAGATATGAGTCAGACTTACCTGTATCTGTTGTATCCTGTATCGCAAGTTAGATGGAATACATGTGTTCAACATAGTCACCAAATGTTGAATTATTTAGTGAGAGGACATAATCTATATAGCGGAAAGTAAAGTTGAAGGATACTGTTAACTTCTTTTCTTTCTCCTAAGAAGTTTCTTATGAATTCAGCCTCATATGAATAAAGGAAAGAGTCGACAAGAAAAGGGGCACAGTTTGTTACCAAGGGACTGTCGATTGTTTGTTGAAAAACACGTCCTCCAAACGTAATACATTGTACTAGTAAATATGTTGTCAATCAAGAAATCAAGCATCTTGATAATGTCAGTTTCAAAGATTGTTTTGTTTGAATCAGAGCGATTTTTTACAAAGTAGGATTTATTCCACACTAAGACAAGATACTTGTATTTACGTTGGCCATTCTTTTTTATGAAACAAAGCAGGACCAACTCTTTCAATTTGTCTTTTAGATTGGAATGGGGAAGGAATGGGGAATACTTATAAAAGTGTAGAAAAGTGAAATGTTTTAATACTATTGCAAGATGAAAGAGTCTTAGATTGTATGTACTATAAAAGATCTTTGAAGTGATTCAGTATTGTTAATTTTGAATCAACTTCTTGATAGGCATCTTTTGCAAGTCTTTTGTATTCATTTATCTCATTCATTTTGTAAAACATACGTATGTTTACAGCAACCGCAATTATCTTGGTGTTCATGTAGCGTGGACAAATTTGTCTTAGTGTAAGGGTTACAAACTAAAACAGAGGAAAACACATCAACTATAGAGGAAAACATCTGAATAACAGAAACACTGAACTATAACAATAACAAACGCTAACATACATAGAAACGGACTATTTGAAAACAACAAATATCAATACCATGTATATTGAAATTTTGCATAATGTATATGATATGGAATCACATAACATAATAGTTCGATTAAAATAAAATAGACAAGTTCGATTTATCTTGAGATTAGGGATGATATATCTTGCTTTCCCTCAATATTGACACATATTTTATAAAAAAAAGATGTGGTATGATTGCCATTTCCCAGACAACTCATTACAAGAGACCAAAATAACACAGATATTAACAACTATATGTCCCCGTACGGCCTTCAACAATGAGCAAAGCTTATACCGCATAGTCAGCTATTAAAGGCCCCGAAATTACAATGTAAAACAATTCAAACTAACGGCCTACTTTATGTACAAAAAAATAACGAAAAACATAAATGTAACACATAAACAAACGACAATCACTGAATTACAGGCTTCTGACTTGGGACAGACACATACATACAGAATGTGGCGGGGTTAAACATGTTAGCGGGATCCTAACCCTCCCCTAACCTGGGAAAGTGGTATAACAGATTAGTGGTGATATCTTGCTTTACCTCAATATTGACACATATGGTCGACTTCAAACTAAAAAATGGAAAACGCAATGATTTCAACTTCAAAATTGTCCACTTCCGATTTCTCATCAGTAACATACCCTCATCCTCATTCGTATGGCGCTTAACTAAATGTGGATCCGGGTGGCGGGTGATGCATGCATATCAAGAGACGATAACATTGTCATCCGGTTTTGTTCTTTTAAAGTTCGTCGATTCCCTAGGTTTTTAATAAGTTCCTTGATTTGTGAGATTTGTCCATCAGTAAGATAACGTTGCCTGAATTTTTCAAGCTAAAATTTTAATATGTTATTTAAATTTACCCTAAAGACCAGAAAATCAAAAATGATAACAATTAACACCATTATATACGGAAGGGTGGTTAAAATGTTTTCAAATAATCGAAACTGTTGATCGGCGAGTCAACTTGAAAATCAAAATGATATACGAGAACTAAATGTTAAACATGTGAATGCAAATCTTTAAGAGAAGTTTACATGGATGAAAGTTAATGTAGGTGAGTGAAATTCAACTAACAGTCCAATGAGAATAAATATTACAAAACTATGGTAAACAAAAACTAAGTAGCAGTAAATACAGATATAGGTTAAAAAATTCCAGACAGTTAAATTCACATTTAACAAAGTAAGTTAAAATATATACAATGTATTCACCTAGGAGTCTTGAAAAATTGCCTTTCCATATAAGTGCAGAAATTAGACACTTTTATCAACTGCATTGTAGGTTAAGTTTATGCCGAATGACAATGTACTTAAATTGGTTGTAATGCGACGATGGATTTATAGTAACGGGTACTGCAACCAATTTTTTCTAGATTGTTTATTATTCATGAGATAAATTTGGAACACTTCTGGTACCCTATGGAAATTGCATTACAAATAAATGCATCCCTGTAACCTGTAAAGTGACTAAATGGCCATTGAATGAGTGCAAGAAAATTATTGGAGCACATTAAAATATATGATAAAAAGGGCCATTAAAAATGTTTAACAGTTTTTATCATTTGTTTATTCAAAATGTATTCTTATAGTAACCGTGAAAGTAAAAAAACTAAAATTAAACTAAATTTTAATTATGTTTCGACGATTGTATTGGAAGCAAAACTTTTAAATGTATCACATCTGGTAAGAACACAATATGTGTCTTTTGAAATGCTCTTTTTACATGAAAAAGGTAGCAGTTATGAACACTTATAAACTTCGAGTAACCGTTATATTTGATTTTCTCGGCTTATTTCATGTGAATTAAGCGGATAAGTCTAGTAGAGTAAATCAATAATGATCAATTAAAATCTATTCTGATAATTCATTTTTACTATACTAGTTCATTTTACTATGATCTAATTGTAATCAATAAATCAAATAGTCAAACTACTAAAACAATCAGAACGTGTCTCTATTCTTCCTTGCTTTTATAATCAGCTGATCGCAAATTACCTTCAGCCTTTGTTCAAATGCATTATAAGAAGGCTTCAGATAAATGTCAACAAAATAGTGTTTTCAATATGATCTCCGGTACTTACTTTGTTTTTTTTTAAAATATAACAATGTGATGTTATCGTTGAAAGCAATTCAATATCTGTATTACTTACATATACTTCTTCCTGTTTGTTGATGAGGTATATATTATATTACATATGAATGGACATTTTTTGAAAAAAATAGCATCCAACATATATTTATATATACATTGGTCATAAGCCATTACATCTCTCTGGCTGTCAGTTTATTGTTGAGTTTGCTATGGTTGAGACTTGGTCGAGTATAGTCCAGACTCAAGTCAAATGTTGTTCAGACTCTACATTCTAATATTTATTAAAACAAAATAATCAAATTCTGAACGTTCGAGTAAGAATTCAGAACAGCCTAGTACAAATTCGTACCATTTTACACTTGGTTTGTAATGTATAAGAATGTCATTTAATGACAATCTGACAACTTACAGAGTTTCTGGTTGATAGCTTACGTGTATGTATGTGTATTAATATTGATTCAAATATGAGTTTTGCGAATATAAATACCGTTGATATCTTCTGCAGGAAAACGTGGTGGTGGCAATCGTCTTCTTGGTGGCAATGGTTGAGGCAAGGATTTACTTTTTGGCACATTGCTTACATCTGAAAAATAGAAATTGTTTAAATACTAAAATAAACAGATACCACAACAGTTTTACTTAATATTTTTGATTATTGTTTACCAGAAGTCACAAAGGCGTGAACTTTTATAAAGATATTAATGTATATAATCTTTTGTTGTGGTAACATTTAACAAAAAACGTTTCAGACTATGAACAAATTTCATAAAGGTAGAAATGGTATCAAGTGATATGATGCTTCAAAGTTAGACATATAAACCACATATGATGTTATGTATATTGATTTACACATAAAACTAATTACACATATTTAAAGGATGATTTCTTTACGGTACCTTCCATAAATATTTACAACTACTGATCCGTTGAAATTGCTGATGAACATTCTATCCCCGTTGGTATCATCAGTTATCAGAAGTTTTCACTCTTTTTCAGATAATATTATGTTCATAGGGACAAACAGTGTTAGATATTAATATGCTCACTTTTGACCGGACATAGTTGCTACAAGTGAGACACGAAGACACATCTGTTTCTGATAGGGATAGGGTTAAGATATTTAGGATCAACTGATACTTTGGTCTTCACCTGTTAATCAACACTTTATAAATTTCATTCGTCCGAAGCGCCTTATGGTCTTGACCTTCATCAGGAACGCAGAACCCAGAATATTGGAAAGCCAAGAATGAATTAGAACCGAAACAGTCGACCGGCTATATGACCAGAAATGACATAATAATGATTTCCATATCTATCTACGGCCAACTTGGCTTGCGATAGTTGAAACCATAGTTTTTTAATATTTTTTAAATTGATGAACTGAAGGTTCATTTAAAATTATGTCAGAACCGACGTTCTGACTACTGAGCTGATGATACAACGGAGACTGACAATAGTTAACCAGCAGCGAGTTTTTTTTTTGCAATGTTCCTTTACGTGAACTCTTAGAAATTATAGATCATTTAGGAATAATGGGCAGAAGAATAAAAATGCTTATATGTGTTTGGAATACATAATTTTAGTAACTACTATCGACCGACAGCAAAAACAAAATTCAATAGGCCTGTGTAATGTACTATTTTATCAGTTTTAATAAACAACTATTTTCACTTTTAACCTATTTTCCTTAGATAGGAGAAAAACAGTTTGATAGTTTGAAATATAAAAAAGTCTCTGCCTGTCAGAGAAAGCTTTCAATGAAACAAACACATCATTAGCACATACTTTCTTGTTATTCAAGGCACTAAGGTTTATCTACCCCAAGGTATAGATGTTCTAACTTTTTTAGCACATCGTTTTTGATATTTGAATATTTGGCTCGCAATGCTCAACAACTTCGTGTTGTATTTGGACCTTCCATCGTTTGATTTGAGCACCACTGATGAGTCTCATGTAGACGAAACGCAACGTATCTTTGATGAGTTTTTGCTCCTTTCACTGAAAAGAATATATTCATTTCTTGATTCTGATAGCAAGCAAAGTAACCAAAAGTCCTGTTTCTTACTGCAAACTCACGTCAATGAGCTGTTATAAGATTTTATAAACATCATAGAGAAAAATGTTTCAGCATAAATTTAACATTTTACAACCTAAATAAATGTTATTAAACAAACACAACAGTAGAATACCGTTGTGCAATAATAATAAATCTATTAAAAGAAAACAAAACCGAGTAACAAACTAAAACAGAGTAAAACACATTTACTATAAGAGGAAAACAACAGAAACACTGAACTACAACAATAACAAACGCTAATATACATAGAAACGAACTATTTGAAAACAACAAATATTAAAACCATGTATATTGAAATTTTGTATAACGTATATGATATGGATTGACACATCACAATAGTTCCATTCAAATAAAATAGACAACTTCGATCTATCTTGAGAATAGGGATGATATATCTTGCTTTCCTCCAATATTGACACATATGGTCGACTTCAAACTAAACAAATGTAAAACGCGATGATTTTAACTTCAAATTGTCCACTTCCGATTTCTCAGCAGTAATATACCCTCACCTCAATCGTATGGCGCTTGACTAAATGTGGATCCGGGTGGCGGGTGATGCATGCATATCAAGAGACGATTACATTGTCACCCGGTTTTGCTCCTTTAGAGTTTGTCGATTCCCTAGGTTTTTAATTAGTTCTTTGATTTGTTGAGATTTGGCCATCAGTAAGCTAACGTTGCCTGAATTTTTCAAGCTAAAATTTTAATATGTTATATAAAATGTACCCTAAAGACCAAGAAATCAAAAATGATAACAATTAACACCATTAAATACGGAAGGGTGATTAAAATGTTTCTCAAATAATCGAAACTGTTGATCATCGAGTTCACTTGAAAATCAAAATGATATACGCGAACTAAATGTTAACCATGTAAATACAAATCTTTAAGAGAAGTTTACATGGATGAAAGTTAATGTAGGTGAGTGAAATTCAACTAACAGTCCAATGAGAATAAATATTACAAAATTTTGGTAAACAAAAACTAAGTAGCAGTTAATACAGATAACAGAATTGAAACAGCAACGCAGTATAAATTCCGCAAGAACGGAAATTCTTTCTTACTTATTAATCATTTAGTTTTGAATAAACATTTCAGAAAAAAAAATCTTAATTTCTAATATATGTATAACTTTTAATTAAAATCTTATCCATATAGGTTAAAAAATTCCAGAAAGTTAAATTCAAATTTAACAAAGTTAGTTAAAATATATACAATGTATTCACCTAGGAGTCTTGAAAAAATGCCTTTCCATATATGTGCAGAAATAAGCTGCATTGTAGGTTAACTTTATGCCGAATGACAATGTACTTTAATTGGTTGTAATGCAACGATGGATTTATAGTAACGGGTACTGCAACCTATTTTTTCTAGATTGTTTATTATTCATGAGATGAATTTGGAACACTACTAGTACCCTGTGGAAATTGAATTACAAATAAATGCATCCCTGTAACCTGTAAAGTGATTAAAAGGCCATGGAATGAGTGCAAGAAAATTATTGGAGCACATGTAAATATATGATAAAAAGGGACATTAAAAATGTTTAATAGTTTTTATCATTTGCTTATTCAAAATGTATTCTAATAGGAGTAACCGTGAAAGTAAAAAAAAAAATTAAACCAAATTTCAATTATGTTTCGACGATTGTATTGGAAGCAAAACTTTTAAATGTATCACAACTGGTAAGAACACAATATGTGTCTTTTGAAATGTTCTTTATACATGAAAAATGTAGCAGTTATGAACACTTTTAAACTTCGAGTAACCGTTATATTTGATTTTCTCGGCTTATTTCATGTGAATTAAGCGGATAAGTCTAGTAGAGTAAATCAATAATGATCAATTAAAATCTATTCTGATAATTCATTTTAACTATACTAGTTCATTTTACTATGATCTAACTGTAATCAATCAATCAAATAGTCAAACTTCTAAAACAATCAGAACGAGTCTCTATTCTTCCTTGCGTTTATAATCAGCTGATCGCAAATTACCTTCAGCCTTTGTTCAAATGCATTATAAGAAGGCTTCAGATAAATGTCAACAAAATAGTGTTTTCAATATGATCTCCGGTACTTACTTTGTTTTTTTAAAAATATAACAAAGTGATGTTATCGTTGAAAGCAATTCAATATCTGTATTACTTACATATTCTTCTGCTTGTTTGTTGATGAGGTATGTATTATATTACATATGAAAGGATTTTTTTTTGGAAAAATGCATCCAACATATATTTATATATATATTGGTCATGAGCCATTACATCTCTCTGGCTGTCAGTTTATTGTTGAGTTTGCTATGGTTGAGACTTGGTCGAGTATAGTCCAGACTCAAGTCAAATGTTGTTCAGACTCTACATTCTAATATTTATTAAAACAAAATAATCAAATTCTGAACGGTCGAGTAAGAATTCAGAACAGCCTATTACAAATTCGTACCATTTTACACTTGGTTTGTAATGTATAAGAATGTCATTTGATGACGATATGACAACTTACAGAGTTTCTGGTTGATAGCTTACGTGTATGTATGTGTATTAATATTGATTCAAATATGTGTTTTGCGCATATAAATACCGTTGATATCTTCTGCAGGTAAACGTGGTGGTGGCAATCGTCTTCTTGTCGGCAATGGTTGAGGCAAGGATTTACTTTTTGGCACATTGCCTACATCTGAAAAATAGAAATTGTTTAAATAATAAAATAAACAGATACCACAACAGTTTTACTTAAGATTTTTGAGTATTGTTTACCAGAAGTCACAAAGGCGTGAACTTTTATAAAGATATTAATGTATATAACCTTTTGTTGTGGTAAAATGTAACAAAAAACGTTTCAGACTATGAACAAATTTCATAAAGGTAGAAATGGTATCAAGTGATATGATGCTTCAAAGTTAGACATATAAACCACATATGATGTTATGTATATTGATTTACACATAAAACTAATTACACATATTTAAAGGATGATTTCTTTACGGTACCTTCCATTAATATTTACAACTACTGATCCGTCGTTGAAATTGCTAATGAACATTCTATCCTCGTTGGTATCATCAGTTATCAGAAGTTTTCACTCTTTTTCAGATAATATTATGTTCATAGGGACAAACAGTGTTAGATATTAATATGCTCACTTTTGACCGGACATAGTTGCTACAAGTGAGACGCGAAGACACATCTGTTTCTGATAGGGATAGGGTTAAGATATTTAGGATCAACTGATACTTTGGTCTTAACCTGTTAATCAACACTTTATAAATTTCATTCGTCCGAAGCGCCTTATGGTCTTGACCTTCATCAGGAACGCAGAACCCAGAATATTGGAAAGCAAAGAATGAATAGGAACCGAAACAGTCGACTGGCTATATGACCAGAAATTACATAATAATGATTTCCATATCTATCTACGGCCAACTTGGCTTGCGATAGTTGAAACCATAGTGTTTTAATATTTTTTAAATTGATGAACTGAAGGTTCGTTAAAAATTATGTCAGAACCGACGTTCTGACTACTGAGCTGATGATACAACGGAGACTGACAATAGTTCACCAGCAGCGGGTTTTTTTTTGCAATGTTCCTTTACGTGAACTGTTAGAAACTATAGATCATTAAGGAATAATGGGCAGAAGAAAAAAATGCTTATATGTGTTTGGTATACATAATTTTAGTAACTACTATCGACCGACAGCAAAAACAAAAATCAATAGGCCTGTGTCATGTACTATTTGATCAGTTTTAATAACCAACTATTTTCACTTTTAACCTATTTTCCTTAGATAGGAGAAAATCAGTTTGATGGCTGGAGATATAAAAAAAAGTCTCTGCCTGTCAGGGAAAGATTTCAATGAAACAAACACATCATTAGCACATACTTTCCTGTTACTCAAAGCAATAAGGTTTATCTACCCAAGGTATAGATGTTCTAATTTTTTTTGCACATCTTTTCTGATATTTGTATATTTGGGTTGCAATGCTCATCAACTTCGTGTTGTATTTGGACATTACATCGTTTGATTCGAGCACCACTGATGAGTCTCATGTAAAATAAACGCAACGTATCTTTGATGAGTTATTGCTCCTTTCACTGAAAAGAATATTTTCATTTCTTGATTCTGATAGAAAGCAAATTAACCAAAAGTCCTGTTTCTTACTACACACTCACGTCAATGAGCTGTTATAAGATTTTATAAACATCATAGAGAAAAAGGTTTCAGCA